>BQNB010151151.1:0-15938 GCA_026074375.1 Tanacetum coccineum
TACCATAGATACCAAGCAACACCACTAGCAAAAGACTGCCTATAACTACTACCGTGTTTGCCACCACTACTCTTGAAAACACGCCATTTGCATATCATGCTTCCATTTTGACTAATCCCAACCCTACGAATAGTCCTACCTTTGTAGAAGCAAGTTATGAAATCCTTGAATCTCTCTTAAGAGAACAACGAAGGCAGATACGCAATGAAGACCTCCGAACTAAACTCGAATACTTCAGTAAGGACTATGATGAAGAGCGAGAGATGGAACCAATGCCTGAGCCTCGCAGGGAAGCTACTCTGACCCTCCGGCTCAGGTCCCCAAGGGTCCGTAGACAACGAGAAAGAGTTGTGGGATTTGAGGACGCACCAAACAGGGAAGGAAACAGGAGGGGAAGGAATGTCGAAGGTATTAGGCCTTCAGAGATCAAAGCAAGGGAAGGTGAAAATAGGGGGCGAATCTTCCCCCACCTTTGGCGGCTCACTTGGGAAGAAACAAAAATAGTCAACCCCTACGATCATCGTTAACCTCTGTTCAGAGAGGCCATCAGCCTTCGACTAACATCGGGGGAAACCTTCCCCCTAACAGTACGCTTCTCTCACACCATGCACAACCTTTCATACCTAGTAGTTTGCATATTCCTACTGGACTTGTGCCTACCCCTGTTAACCCCTACTCTCAACCACATATGAACCTTGTCCATGTACAAGCTCTGAATATCCTTTTCCATACCCAAATGGGCAATCCCCTTGCTGGGGGTGCCTTCACTTATCAAGGAGGGTATATATCATAGGCTTTTACCAATAATAGTGTACCTTCATATAATGGATCTATGCATCACACTGTTACTCCTTCGAGTAGCTACACCTTCTATGCACAGCCTATGTATGCACCACCAAATATGCCTGCATACCCAAACCCTGCAGAACCCTTCGCAGACTCTGCAGGTTTCGTAACCCCTTTTGTTCGCTGGATCGAGGATTATCCTCTTCCGGACGGGCTAAAAATGCCTTCCTATATTGGTTCTTACAATGGAAAAGGGGACCCTGATAATTTCTTGCACCTTTTCGAAGGGGCTATCCGCATGTAGAAATGGTTGATGCCCGTAGCTTGCCACATGTTCACATACACCCTTAAAGATTCTGCCCGCATATGGTGAAATAGTCAAAAAATAGGTAGCATCCTTAACTACGAGGATCTAAAAACAAGTTCCGATCACACTTCAGCCAGCAAAAGAAATTCACAAAGACACACCTGGCGGTACATAACATTAAACAAAGAGAAGGTGAAAGCACTTGAGCCTTCATCACCAGATATACGGATGACACCTTACAAATCTTAGGTTTACATGAAGAACAACGAATCTCAGGCTTTATTCATGGCTTGAGAACAAGAAGTTTGGTCGAGCATCTCTCCACGGACCTTCCATCTACTTACAAAGGTCTGATGGAGAAAACTTATACATGGGTAGAGGCAAGAGAGGTGGCCACTAACGGCGTTTTAAACAACCGAAGGGATGACCCCGAAAGATCAAATAAATTCTCTTGGGGCAATAACATTGGGCCAAAGGATAGAGGAAGATTCTCGCCTTACAAAGGGAAAAATCACAAACTACTCTCCAATCTGGTCAAAAGTCCCAGACACATCCTCGCTACAGGAAAAGTAGCCAAGACTTTCAAACAAGCTCCATGGTTGCCTAGAGCCAACTGGTCTAAAGACAGGACCAGATATTGCCATTTACATGAAGACTATGGAAATGAAACAAACCAATGTCGGGAGCTAAGACACTAAATAGAAGAAGCCGTTAAATCATGACAACTTACACACTTGGTGAAAGGGGTGAAAAAAGAAAAAGCCACTGGTACCCGCTCAAAAGAAAGGAAAAAAGAAAAAAATAAGCCAGTACTCGACAAAGTCTCTGTTCTTATGATAAGCAGAAAAAACTGTAACATGAAAAAGAGGCCTGCGAATCACGGCGGGATAGGAGAAATTGCCTTCCCATCCCTTCCGAATGTCGGCTTAGCGAATCCTGTCATAATCAAGGCATACATATCAGGAAGACAAGTAAATAGAGTATACATAGATGGGGGAAGTTTGTGTGAAGTAATATATGAACATTGCTTCTTGAAACTAAAACCGTCAATCAGATCCCTCCGAGTGGACTCAAACACTCCTCTCATCGGCTTTTTAGGAGAACAGTCATGTCCATTGGGAGAAAAACTCCTGGAGATAACAAAAACACTCACATTTGTAATCATAAATTTGGATTCGCCACATAATTTACTGCTTGGAAGGACCGCTATGCAACAAATGGGGATCGTGGTGTCCACAGTCCATGAAGCCATAAAATTCCACACACCTAGGGGTATTGGTACCATCTTCTCGGAGTATAACTCACAGAAACCAAAAGAAGAAGAGGGAGGCTCAACCAATAGATACCAAGGAAAGGAAGAAATCGTCCCCAGTTGCATAGATACAAAAGAAAGGGTGGTGCTAAACGACAAATACCCAGAACATATAATTACGATAGGAAGGCAGTAACTAACGAGAATAAAGATAAGGCTATGCTAATTTTTAAAGAAATACATAGACGTCTTCGCATGGACCTCAACCCACATAACAAGGGTACCAAGAATATTAATGATCAGAGGGGAAACTTTTAATACCGAACATCGGATAAACTATTTAACCATACCGATAACAATAAAGGCAAAGAAGAGAAGCCTAGCCCCATAAAGGAATGAAGTGATCCATAGCCAGGTAGAAGAATTATCGGAAGTAGGGATCTTACAAGAAGTTAAGTACCAAACGTGGGTATCAAATCCCCTGGTCGTGAAAAAAGACAATGGGAAATGGAAGCTACGTGTAGACTTCGCAAACATAAATAAAGCATGCATAAGAGAGCCTCACCCATTACCTGCGGATGAACAAAAGACGGAAGGCCTCTATGAGTATTGCCTGAAATGCTTTCTAGATGCTTACAAAGGATATCACCAGATCCTTATAGCGGAGAAAGATGAAGAAAAAACAGTATTTTTTACAAGAGAGGGGTTTTCTTGCTATAAAAGACTACCCTTCGGCCTTAAAAATGCAGGGGCTACCTATCAAAGGCTCATAGACAAAGTTTTTAGGCTCATAACCCACAGGTTTCGTAAATCAAAGTATTTCATCCACCCAGGTTCTATCAGGATCTGAAGAAATTCTATTGGCTGTCATCAAGATGTGTAGTCTTGAAAATAAGTAGACGTGTGAAAGGAGGTAATTATAATTATGGTGTACAACATAATTATAAATGCATCACACACGTGGACTTGTGACCTTGATTAACCTAACATAAAAATCAAATTCATGCCTAGTACCTACATCTATTAACTATAACTTTCAATTAAATCTCGGGATGAGATTTCTGTAAGGGGTAGAGACTATAACAACCCAAGAATTTTCATCAAATTCAAAATCTATTTTACTATTATCACAATTGTACGGGGAAATTTTCCGCTTTATTACATTACTTGCATTGTTAATATCTCATTAAGCAAGGTAACTTGCATAACTAAAGTAGACAAGCTCACGCAACCTATCTATGACCATTCTGTCTTCATATATGTCAAGCAAACATCACAATATGTCAAGTCAATATCATCATATCCTTATTACAAGGTACATTATTCCTATAATGTACTTTTCACAACGTTATATCTAAACGGGCTTTAAACCGTTATCGTATACTTCTAAACCCTAATTCCATGAAAGATTAACATCTAAAGAGAATGCACAAGCTACTAAAGCATATGTACAAGTAATATAACATCTCATTTGAAATATAAAATCCCTTTAAATCAAAGTACAATTCCTTAAAAGATCAGTATACAAGTCATTAAGCTCAATCCCTAAAATAGCCGTCTAACCTCTGTTTTCATCCTCATTTCTTCACTATCACTTATGTGCAAGCTACTATATTCATTTTACAATATATGAACCCTAATCATTCCATTCATAAGCTTTCATACCTCTTTTTGCATTCAAAACCCTAAACCCTAAAACCGAGCTAGTTTCTAAACCATGAACCGTATCTTGATTTTTACCCATTGTAAACCTAAACCAACTCTTAAATAAGTTATAATAACATAAATTACAACATCCTCAATCATATTCCATCATCATTTCATCATTCTACTTCAATTATCCATGAAACGAATCCAGAAAACCCTAAATGTACCTAATTGGTTCATTTGACCCGTTTACTCATTTCTAACCATTTCAATCCCAAACAATCAACCAAGAACCATTGTAAACTCATAATATGAGTTTACAATCCATCATCTAACATTATCTTGACAATATACCAAAGATTGAAGCTTAGAAAACCCTAACGAATCCAATATAAACCCTAATCCAATCCACGACTTATTCTTTCAATTTTGACCCATTTTAACTTAAACCAATGATCAAACCTCATTGATAATCCTTTATATAAGTCCTAGGATCAGTATTCCATCATTCCCAATCAAAATCACATGAATTATAAACAAAGAAAGTCAAGAAAACCCTAAACCGTACCATTTGGAACCCGCGACCTCATTTCACCATTTTAAACCCGTTTTAACCCAAACCAATTGCTAAATCCTAATGACACTCCTTATATCAGACCTTAGGAACATGTATTAACAATCCTTAATCATTTATACACGAAATATGAGCTTGAAAACTCGTGAAACCCTTGTCGAACCCAAAACAGACCCGAACCCATTCATGACCCATTTTAACCTATTTAAAACTCTCCCATGTGCAAGATACCACCATGGATACCTTCTAGATGACCTAGATCAGCTTACCCACCTGCTTGGAACACTTCATGGCCAAGGATAGAGGCACATGGCCTCTCCTTTTTGCTACTTCAGCCGTGGCACCACCAACACCTTCCACACCATCACTTTAGCTTCTTAGACCTCCACAACTCCTTCCATAGCCTCAAAACCTCATGTAGTAGCTTGTACAAGTGTCTCACAACAGAACCCATGGCTTCCTTAACCTCCTTGGTCTCAAAATACTATAAATAGGGCCTCCTATGCTCCATTCAAACTCGCACCACCCATCTCCTCTCTCAAACCCATAAGGCAGCAATCCTTTGCTCCCATATGATCCTAGGATCATTAAATAAGTTCAAGAAGCAAATCCCTGAAGAATTGAAGCCTTGGAGTGAAGATACAAGGCGTACGAGTGGAAATACTACCCGAAATGACCCATTTCCACCATTTTTGATCATTGAAGCTCAAACCCAGGTTCTATCAACTTCATACCTGCTACTACACCCTTATAATGTTCATATGATCCTAAATATACTCTTGTTAAAGTTTCATAACTCAATTCATGCTCATTTTCCATTTTGATCCAAAACCGTACACCCGAAACCCTAATTTCGTGTTTTTCTTAAAACTAAATGTTATAATGGTTAAATGTTATTATAATCTATCCTAGCATGCTTAACTAATGTTAAAATAACCACTTTATTGATTATTGAAGGAATTTGAACTTAAAACCCGCGCGTTTACGTTTTGAAACCCTAATTTGACCCGTTTTACTTCCTAGCTTAACGAATCGTTATTTTAAACTTGTGTTGTGTTAAAACTTCATATTTTAGTTTATTATAACTTATAAATGTCTATTGAAATGTTAAACTAAGCTTGCATGGCAATTTGGACATGTTTTGTAATTATAATCCATGCAAGGGGTATATATCGTAACTTTCTGAAACTTATAACTAAAGGGGCTGAATATGTCATTTTATCAAAGTTATAACTATAGGGGTCTATTATGTCACTTTTCAAAGTCCAAGGTTTACTTGGCATATCTTTCAAAGTTGAGGGACCAAAGTCGTAAAAGTGCAAACTTCAAGGGTGCAACTTTTCAAACCCCAAGGTCTAAAATGTAACATTTTGAAAAGTGTAAAATCATGTTTAAAACCTTACAAGACATAACTTTAATTAACGCTTCTCGTGCTTAACATTTCCAGATATTGATTAAAAACGCTTAAAACCGATTATAACATACTCACATACTTGGGGGCTTCATATTAGGGGTTTACATCTTGGTATTACGTTCTGACTGAGTTGTTGGGTTTTACGATTTAAAGTGCCCTAGCTCCTCAAACGTTTACCTGAGGACTTTTGAATTATGATTGGCCCTAAACAGTGATAACAATAATTCCAACTCTTCATATCAAATAATAACTCTTAAAACTAAAGTTTAGAGTACATTCTTCCTAAAGACTAATACCATATTTACTCAGGTTGCGTGACGTGGTTGTTTACTATCATCTTGCTATATCAACCTTCTCTGTTAAGATTGTGATAAAGTCGTCAGCTTCATTTTGGAATATTTATTAATCTACATATTCAAAGTGAGGTCTTAGGCCTCGCTTTTCAATCTTTTGATGTTTTATAAAACCCGCGTGGGGGATAATGTTTTTACAACTCTTTAGCATATCATTTATCTTTACAATGTGATTACTTTTCAAAGACTTAATGAGTTCATAATCTCACAGGATTTATAAACCTGTAATATCTGTTGTAAACCATGAATGCAAGTGTTCTCTAAACTATATGCTATCCTGATATATTATTGCCTAAGTACATAAAGATATCTATTTGGGTAATATCTCCCAATATCTCTTATATATCTCTTTGGGTAGTATCTCCCAATATCTCTTTGGGTAGTATCTCCCAATATCTCTTTGGGTAGTATCTCCCAATATCTCTTTGGGTAGTATCTCCCAATATCTCTTTAATATCTCTTTATGTGATTCATGAGTTTAGGATGATAATACTGTTCACTATGACAATAATGTTCTTCATGATAATTATTCCTGCAATACCAATATTTCCAATTATGATAACTTGTATTCAACTATTACATTTCAAACCTATGAATTTCACTCAACCTTTGTGTTGACTTTTTAGCATGTTTATCTCAGGTAATTGAGCAAGTTGCGGCACGGAGTGGCATGGACTCGAAGATGGCTAAAACTTGTTATCATTCACATTTTATGTTTCTAGATTTTGAGACCTGCCTTTGTAAAACTCTGATTTGAAATGAATGATAACATATCTTTGAATTAAAACGATATATTTGTGGTCGTTTTTTTGATTATGATTGTGTTTCCTTGAAGTAATACCCCAGTTTTGCTTCGCCTGCTTTATTGTAAAATCCTTAAATATAACCACAATTTTCATTTTTCAGCCATTCATGGTCCTCCCCGTGCCACTACATTCGGCATAAGTATGTTATAAGATACATATCTATTATACTATTACATAAATAACTTATGTTATTTACAAACTAGGTTGTTATCAGAACGATGTCTTCTCCCAACCGCTCTACTTCCGATATTGAGGATGCTTTTTCCTCTATGAATATTCTTAACTATACTTCGGTTTCACCGGATTATTTCCCAGCTTCATTAGGAAGCAGTTCTTTTAACTCTTCAGAAAACTCTACAGATAATATGATCCCACCAGTATTCTCATTTTCTACAATAATCCTTGTTTGAAGGGACGTACAAGTCCTTTTATGCTAAGGGAATGAATATTTTCATCACCAGATCTTATTACTTCACTAGCTAATTTGACCCATCTCGTTATTACCACCATCACTACTATTTTGATCCTTCGATATTTCTTTGTTCCTGAGGCACTAATACAATATAGAAGCGTAATCTGTCCTCATCTTCTTTCCTCAAATACGTTATCTATTCATCCTAGAATAAACCTGTGATTTGGTATCACCATCTTCCTCAGTTTATACTCCTACCCCTCCTCGGATATTTAAAATAGGAAAATGTCCAATTAAGATGTATCTAAAACATCATGAGGGACAAATCGAAGATATTTTGAATTACTTAGATGAACTCTATCTTCACCACATCGAGAAAATGGAAGTAAGGACGTTATTGATAGAATGTTCATAAGAAGGAATGTGACAAACTAAAGACCAATCTCAAGAAAATCCGTACTCAGAATATTAAAACTTCAAAAGAAGCCAGTTTAGCAAAAAGGAAAGATTTGCCTTTTGCTTACTATAGATTTCCGATCTTGAAAAAATCATTGAGAAAATCAAGCTGTCCACCAAAACAAATCAGGAAGAATCTTTAGGGATGTCATCTAACCCGCTCAAATCAACAAACTCTTAGAATAGGTTATAGCTTTATCTAGCCATGGGATGTGTGGGTATAAATAAAAAGCTTGTCAATCTTGACTATTGTACAGTAAGAAGGCAAGTTATTTATAAGGCAATCCTGTTTGTATCTTAGTATTCCAACTTATCGCTCTTCGATCATCATTTCCACCAATTGCATCATTATCTCCGTTTCATGAATCATTACCATAAACCCTAAGTGCTTTTTTAACTTTAAAATAAGCATTTCTCTTTAAGCTTTTAAGTTCACATTTTCTTTTAAGTATTACTTTCAAAACTTTTGATGTCATCTTATTCGGGTTATTTATGTTGATCAGGATGCCTCCCAATAATATAAAGGACGCAACATCTGAAACTCCAGCATAACTTTGGATGCAATCCGGCAACTGATGCTGATTTTACTGCAGCCTGGAAGCACAGACGCTGCCATGGCAATGTGGTAGTACTTTACGGAACTTGTAGTGAAAACGGGAAACTACAAAGAGTTTATCAGCTGTCAACCTTTCTGCTTTAATGGTACGGAAGGAGTAGTAGGCCTTATTCGCTGGTTTGAACGAACCGAATCAGTATTCTCCCAAAGCAGATGTGCTAAGGAAAATAAAGTAACATTGCTACTGGTCTATTAACTGACGATTGCCTTTATCATGGTGGAATGCATATGCCAAAACTAGGAATAGAGCAAGTAATCGAACACCTGGACTGAGTTTTTTTAAAGGCTTCTGACAAAAAGTATTGTCCCGTGGACTGAGATCTAGAAAAATGGAAGACGACAACTTTACAATCTGAGTGTAAGGGAAAGGATCTTAACCCTATGTCAGAAGATTCCAAGAATAACCACCTTGTGTCCATGCATGGTGTCCAAGAACAATGAGAAACTCTTAGAATCTTTTATGGGGTCTACCCTTGAGCATGTACGGAACCGTTACTGACTCGAAACCTCAACTTTGGAGTGGGAAGCCATAAACATACTAGTGGATAATGGATCAGATAGATAAAATCGATTGTGCAAGAAAACAAATGATCATAATTGAAATTAGAGATAAGAGAAAAACCATCGACAAGAAACAACAAATACCCCAACCTTCCACACCTACAAATAACCACTTCAACAATCGCAAAAATGAACACTACCAAAATAACACAACACAATTACAACCGTAATTGATGATGTACACCACCAGCATATAGAGACAAGAACCCTCTAGGACTTATCCTCACATAAAAGATAACCTGGAACCATCTTTATGTACAAAATCACCCTGCATCACACAGGAGTTTGCACTGTCAAGTGTTGGACTTGCAACAAAGTGGGTCATCTGACCAGAAACTGCAGAAACAAAAGATCAATCGTTAAAACAAAACTTTGTGGATACTTAGGTTCACATAGGTACATATGAAGGATCTGAAAACCCACTTCATTATATCAAACACCAAGCTAAAATCCTTGACCATTCGTTATTTTATCTAGTTATCCTACCCCAAGACACGTAGCATAAGTATCAATACTCTTAGAGTTTCGGTGATGTAAGATATGTTAAATTATCCATGAAATAATAAAGTGATGATTCTGTTACATCTTGTTATCTGGTGATATCAAAATTCAACATTATTTGTCAATTCCATCGATTCTATTATGTTAACTCTGAATTCTATCCTCATCCTTTGCACATAATTTTCATCCTTGATTTTAGGGCGTCAGTACAATCAACCTCTCAGTATTATTAACAAATCATTTTCTTTACATTATCATATGATGTTTTTCTATGCTTAGGTAATAAGACGATTTATGATTATCTTATTGAATGATTAGGTCACTTTTCATTTTGAATAAGAAAATTATAAATCTCCGAAACTTTGAATTTAGAAATTCTCAGTTACAAGGAGTTGAAGCTTCTTTTTGTAAGTGACAAATTTTAAATAGTAGGTTAAAGTTATAACATACGTACAAACAAGTTTCTTTTAATTCGTTTGTACAAACAATCCTTAATCATTTTCATTATTACCTTTAATATCTATTCATTTCAAAATCTATATCTCACGTTATTAGCAACTCTCTTACAAATTCATAATCATTCCTTGACATTACTCATTCCATGATCTCCGTATTCTAAAATTTTCTGTTATATTCTACCAACATAAATATCATGAAACACACAAGAAAACATTACAATGTCAAATGATTTCAATACCACTAGGTATGAAAATTTTGACAAAGACTTGTGATAGCATTCTTATTCGATGTTGACTTTTAAAGGTTAATGAATAACGATTCTTTACGATCACAGTAGCACAACAGAAGCATGGTAGGCCCATAACCCACAGGTTTCGTAAATCAAAGTATTTCATCCACCCAGGTTCTATCAGGATCTGAAGAAATTCTATTGGCTGTCATCAAGAGGTGTAGTCTTGAAAATAAGTAGACGTGTGAAAGGAAGTAATTATAATTATGGTGTACAACATAATTATAAATGCATCACACACATGGACTTGTAACCTTGATTAACCTAACATAAAAATCAAATTCATGCCTAGTACCTACATCTATTTACTATAACTTTCAATTAAATCTCGGGACGAGATTTCTGTAAGGGGTGGAGACTATAACAACCCAAGAATTTTCATCAACCTATTTTACTATGATCACAATTATACGGGGAAATTTTTCTCTTTATTACATTACTTGCATTGTCAATATCTCAGTATGTCATGTAACTTACATAACTAAAGTAGACGAGCTCACGCAACCTATCTATGGCAATCCTGTCTTCATATATGTCAAGCAAACATCATAACATTTCAAATCAATATCATAATATCATTATTACAAGGTACATTATTCCTATAAGGTACCATTATTCATTTTGTGTCTTATGGCATGTCATAAGCTCTAGTTTTCAAGCGTGTTGCTTGAGGTTAATGCGGTATCTCAGCCGTATTCCATTTGTACTTAATGTTTTTTGGTGAATATATTTACCGGGGTAACTCCCTTTACCAAAAAAAAAATATAAGGTACCATTTGCAACATCATATCAAAACGGGCTTTAAACCATTATCGGATGCCCTAAACCCTAATCTCAGGGAAGGGGAAAAGATAGTGCCCACTGGCACCCGCTCAAGATGAAAGAAGGAAAAAAGAAGAGAAAATATGCCAGTACTTGACAATAGGTCTCTATTCTTATGATAAGGCATATAAAAAAACCGTTAACATGAAAAGGAGGCTATGCGAATCACGCGGGATTAGAGAAATACGCCTTCCTCATCCCTCCGAATGTGGAATCTGCGGTCATTCATAATCATGGCTAGACATACCAGGAGACAAGTAAACTGAGCTTCTACCTTGATGGGGGAAGTTCGTGTGAAGTTATATACAACATGCTTCTTGAAAACTAAAATACTGTCATTCAGATCCCTTTTGTGTGGACTCAAACACTCCTCTATCGGGTTCTCAGTGAACAGTCGTGGCCATTAGGAGAAATATCCCTGGAGATCACGATTGGGAAGGGCCCCATCGCGGTAACAAAAACACTCACATTCGTAATCGTAAAATCGGATTCGCCACATAATTTACTGTTTGGAAGGACCGCTTTGCAACAAATGGGGATCGTGGTGTCCACAGTCTATGAAGCCATAAAATTCCACACGCCCATACGTATTGGTACCATCTTCTCAGAAACCAAAAGAAGAAGAGGGTGGCTCAACCAAATAGATTACAAGGCAAGGAGAAATCGTCTCTGTTGGCATATATACAGAAGAAAAGGGTGGGGATCAACGTCACATACACGGACAGATGATTACGATAGGAAGGCAGTTACCAACGAGAATAAAGATAAGGCTACCTGACATTTTGAAGAATACTTAGACCATCTTTGCATGGACCTTCTAGCACACATAAACAGTGGTAACAAGATCTTAATCAATCGGGTAGGGGAAACTTTAATATCCGAACATCGGATACAAAGTATTGAACCATGCAGAGAAACCAATCATGCAAAAAAAGAGAAGCCTAGCCCAAAAAGGAATGAACGTGATCCACAGCCAGGTAGAGAATTAACGGAAGCGGGATCTTACGAGATGTTAAGTACAGACGTGGGTCATCAATTCCCCTGGTCTGTGAAAAAAAGACATGGGAAAATGGGAAGCTCGTGTAGATTCAAAAAAACATAAACAAAGATGCATAAGAGGCCTCACTCCATTACCCGCGGATGACAAAAGGCGGAAGGCATCATGAGTATCGCTTGAATGCTTTCTGATGCTTACAAAGGATATCACCAGCATCCCATAGCAGAGAAAGACCAAAGAAATATACCAACATTTTTTACTAAAAGAGGGGGTGTTTTCTGCTAAAAGGACTACCCTTCGGCTGAAAAATGCCAGGCTCTGTGGTCTAACCTATCATATGGCTCATAGACAAATTTTTTGGTCACCAGATGGGAAGAAATATGGAGGTTAATGTCGATGATATAGTAATAATGAGCGACTCTGAAGAGGAAATGATGGCCGACATCACCGAAACTCTTGAAAGGCTTCAGGAAATCAACCTGATTTCTAGATTTTGGGACCTGCCTTTGTAAAAATCTGATTTGAAATGAATGATAACATATCTTTTGAATAAACATCTCTTTTGGGTCGTTTTCTATGATTATGATTATTGTTTCCATGAAGTGATACCCCAGATTAGCTTCCGCTGCTATATTGTAAAAATAGGGGTGTTACAGTAGGTTCCTCTCAAAGAGCGCAGAAAGGACACTCCCTTTCATGAAACTCTAAAAAGATGTACGAGTGGAAAGACGATTCAATGGACAAAAGAAGCAGACGAAGCCTTTCGAAGAATGAAAGAATGCCTAGAATTGTTACCAACGATGGTCATACCAACAAAGGGAGAAACTCTAACAATGTACCTCGCAACCGCAGAAGAAATCTTAAGCGCAGTACTAATGGCAGAAAGGGGAAAGAAATAAATCCCCGTATACTTCGTAAGCCGAACATTATATAGAGATGAGTTGAGGTATCCAAAATTAGAAAAACTGATACTTGTCCTCGTGTACGCCGTAAGGAAGCTCCGAAGGTATTTCTAGGCTCACCTGATACAAGTCCTCAGTGACAAACCCATAAAACAAATTCTGGCAAAACCAGAAAAGTCAAGTCGCATAGCTAAATGGGCTATTGAAATGGGGGAACATGAAATCGAATTCAAAGGCAGGAACTCGACTAAAGGGCAAATATTAGCCGATTTCCTGGCAGAAACACCACCTTCAGAAAACAGGGAAGCAAATAACGAAGAAGTCAAAAGAAAAGAACCGGAACCTAAAAACGCATGGAAACTGTTTACTGACGGAGCCTCAAGCTCTGATAGCTCAAGAGCAGGTCTGATGGTGGTCAGCCCAGAAAGAAAAGAATATACATACGCATTGAGGTTTGAATTCAAAACCACTAACAACGAGGCAGAATATGAAGCACTCCTGACAGGATTGCGAATAGCCAAAGAGATGGAAATACGAGAACTAATCATTTTCGTAGATTCACAGCTAGTAGCAAATCAAGACAAAGGGCTTTTTGAAGCCAGACAACCAACCATCAAACAGTACCTAGAAAAAATGATGGATCTACTGTCAAGTTTTCTTAGTTACTCGATCGAACATATTAAAAGAGAACAAAACAAAAAGGCAGACGCCCTCAGCAAACTAGCATCAATGACCTTTTCCAAACTCACGAAAGAAGTTCTAGTCGAAGTCATACAAAACAAGTCCATCGCGGAAAAGGGAGTGGCGGACATAGTCCAAGAAGAAAGAGACAGCTAGATGACACCTATCCGATAATATTTGAGATCAGGAACCCTACCTGCGACCTACAAAAGGCAAGAAAGCTACGCATCAAGGCTCTATTATACAAGATGATGGAAGAAAAGTTGTACCGAAGATCGTACTTGTCACCATGGTTAAGATGTGTAGGACCAATGCAAGCCAATAACATCATAAAAGAAGTGCATGAAGGGTTGTGTGGAATGCATTCGGGTCCAAGGTTAGTAGTATCAAAGATAACAATATTGGGATATTATTGGCCATCCATGCACAAAGACGCAAAAGAATTAATTCAGAAATGTGAAACCTGCCAAATCTATTCTTCGGTACCTAGAAAACCAAAGCAGGAAATGACATCAATCATGTCAGCCTGGCCTTTCTCACAATGGGGAATCGACATAGTGGGCCCTCTGCCAACAGCACCTAGAGGTGCAAGGTTTTTAGTGTTAGCCATAGACCACTTCACAAAATGGGTCGAAGCAAAGCCGCTAATATCAACAACTAGAAGACACATGGAAAAGTTCATATGGGAACACATAGTATGCTGGTTTGCAAGGCCTCTGATAATAATCTCAGACAATGGGAAACAATTTATAGAAGGTACGTTCTTAATATTCTATAAAAAACTAGGAATGCTCCAAGCATCTATATCCGTCTATCACCCCCAGACAAATGGACAAGTAGAAGTAACAAACAAAGAAATTATCAAAGGAATGGAGCGAAGATTGGGAAAAGCACACCAAGCATGGATCGATGAGTTACCACAAGTTCTATGGGCACATCGAACAACGCCTAAGTCCAGCAATGGAAAAACTCCCTTTAGCTTGGTCTACAGCTTGGAAGCCGTCATCCCCATAGAAATAAGTGTGGAAACAAAGCGAGTGTAAGACTTTGATCCTAAAGAAAACGAAAAGAGGCGACGAGAAGACCTGGACATACTTGAAGAAAGAAGGGAAATGGACTCGATAAAAGAAGCCCATTACAAACAAAAGCTGAAAGGCTACTATAACAAAAATGTTAAGCCATCCACGTTCAAACCAGGCACATATGTGCTCTGATTAAACAGTGCCAGCAAGGCAAAGTATCAGGGAAAAATGGGACCAACATGGGAAGGACCTTACGTGATAAGGAAAGCCTACGGAGACAGAGCTAACAAGTTAGAAACATTATCTGGTGAAGCAGTTGACCGAACGTGGAACGGAACAAACTTACGTAAGTTATATGTCTAAGAATAGCTATTCCTTGTTTATTTTAAAGTCCTTCAACAGGTTCACTTGTTAAATCCTCATTACAGTGTAGCAAACTAAGTGTTCATAATTGAAATGGTGTAAATCTTTCCACTCTATCAATGAAAATGGATTTGGTTAAAGATCTCGCATTTTTGGTACAAGGCCACACATGAGCCTTATGTCACTTGTAAAACGTTCGAAGGGGTGACGAAGGGCCATGCATGAGCCCTTCGAAAAATAGTCACCTAAATTCACGTTATCAAGAAAATGTAAAATGTTCGAAGGGGTGATGAAGGGCCACGCATGAGCCCTTCAAAAAATAGCCACCTAAATTCACGTTATCTAGAAAATGTAAAACATTCGAAGGACCACGCATGAGCCCTTCGAAAAATAATCACCTAAATTCACGTTATCAAAAAGATGTAAAACGTTCGAAGGGGTGACGAAGGGCCACGCATGAGCCCTTCGAAAAATAATCACCTAAATTCACGTTATCAAAAAGATGTAAAACGTTCGAAGGAGTGACAAAGGTCCACGAATGAGCCTTTTGAAAAATAATCACCTAAATTCACGTTATCAAAAAGATGTAAAACGTTCAAAGGGGTGACGAAGGGCCACACATGAGCCCTTCGAAAAATAATTACCTAAATTTACGTTATTAAAAAGATGTAAAACGTTCGAAGGGGTGACGAAGGGCCACGCATGAGACCTTCAAAAA
>BQNB010151153.1:0-15937 GCA_026074375.1 Tanacetum coccineum
AAAACAAAATAGCTATGTCAGTATAGAATAAGAAAACCATGAATCGTACAGGCTCATTCACAATATATACACGCATGCAAATTCATTCTCACTTCTTAGAGGGATTGAAACATCAATTTTGATACTTACATGTTAATTACGTTATAAGCATAACAACGGGCTTTTGGGTAAAAACTTTAATTCATATACAAAGACCCAACACATGTACATATTTCAATATCAATATTTCTATAAACACTATCTTGTAAAGTGAAGAAATACTTTTCTTATCTTGTTCTTTTCTCCCATTATAGCAGCAGCAATCCGCTTTTCCTTCTACAAAATGAAAGAAGAACAATTTGCAAAACACAACATACATGGTAATTACACGAATAAAAGGTTATAGATAACAAATGAATAGTCGACGCGTTGACACTTTGAACAGTAACACAATCCTGCAGCAACTCGACTGTGTGTTTTGAGATACCATACTAATAAAAATAAACGAAAAAAGTATGTTGCTTCAGTTTAAAAAACGACACGGTAAAAAGGCACTTGCTACGGTCCCACCTATCTTGCCAACTTTAATCACAAAAGCACATTTTCACCTAGTGAGGTTACAATTAAACTGCAAAGTACATTATTATTAGCAAGATCATTTACGTCTACTTAATCTTACGACACTTTAGATATGAATTATGCATTGAATAAAGATTTTTAATACCAAATTCAACCCACCAACATATTAAAACAACATAAGTCTTACTAGTTGCGCGCCTTATGCACCCCATCAATAGCAGACTACAAAGCTGCAACTGGTAGCCACCCCTTCACTAAAACCGACGCCATATCTGAAACCAAAAATTCAGTCACCTACAAAATTTAACCACATAAAAAGCTAAAAAAACCCTAAAATTTTTAGAAAAAATAGTAGCTTGTAAATTATTAGATAAAAATTAGGGTTAGTACCTATCTCACAATTATAAATTGGTGGTTCTTCAATCTTAAGTTTATTTTACTTTATGTATCATGGATTTGCTCCAAAAACCGACACTTCAAAGCAAAAAAACATATTATGAAGGGTTTATTATATTTGAGGGTCTCATTAGGTTCTGGAAACACCATCGGTGTGAGCGAGTATGACTTTTTAATAACTTATTGTTTTGGGGATGTAAAATCATAGATGATGGAGCTTTAGTTATAATATAGGTTGGTGGTTGTCATCCCAAATAATGATCCACTTCACAATAATAATAAGATGGAAGATGTAAAAATCTAGAGAGAGAAAGAAAAGTTTAGAGAGAGAAAGAAATAAGGAAGAAAAAGGATGATTGGATTATTCAAGTAAAGTAGGAGGGGAATACAAGAACAACCAACACCCTCTCCATCCTTGGAGAGGGTATTTATACCACAAGGGGGTCGGCCTTTGTAAGGCTTTGTTGGGCCGAGTGGTTTTGATTAATGGGCCGCGCTTAGGTTACTTTGGGCTTAAGCCCATAACATGTGAAATATTAGCTTACCTTAATATAACAACCCAAGAATTTTCATCAACCTATTTTACTATGATCACAATTATACGGGGAAATTTTTCGCTTTATTACATTACTTGCATTGTCAATATCTCATTAAGCAAGGTAACTTGCATAACTAAAGTAGACAAGCTCACGCAACCTACCTATGTCATCCTGTCTTCATATATGTCAAGCAAACATCACAATATGTCAAGTCAATATCATCATATCCTTATTAGAAAGTACATTATTCCTATAATGTACCATTCGCAACGTTATATCAAAACGGGCTTTAAACCGTTATCGTATACCTCTAAACCCTAATCTCATGGAAAGATTAATATCTAAAGTGAATGTACAAGCTACTAAAGCATATGTACAAGTAATATAACATTTCATTTGAAATATAAACTCCCTCCAAGCCAAGTACAAGTTTTCAAAGCACAATGTACAAATCATTAAGCATGACATCTAAAATAGCCGTTTTACCTCCATTTTCATTCTAATTTCTTCACCATCACTTGTGTACAAGCTACTACACTCAATATACAATGTGTAAACCCTAATTATTCTATTCATAAACTTTCATACACATTTTTACACTCAAAACCCTAATACAAAACTCAGAAACCCTAACCCGAGCTAAATACTACACTATGACCCGTTTCTTCGTTTTTATCCATTGTAAACCTAAACCAATACTCAAATAAGTTGTAATAACATTAATTACAACATTTTCAACCATATTACATCATCATTTCACCATATTAACAACAGTGTACAAGAAATAAATCTAGAAAACCCTAATTGTGCCCTAATTGGAACTTTGGACCCGTTTACTCGTTTTCGCCCATTTTAAACCCGAACCACCTATCAATTCTTGTTATTAATCCTTAATACAATCCTTACAAACATTAATCCATCATTATTGATCAAATGTACACGAATTACAAGCTTGAAAACCCTAAATAAGCCCTAATGAACCCGAAACCTAGTTCCTTGCATTTTGACCCATTTTTGAAGTTTATCTTTGCAACTAAGCACCATGGTGACTCACCCACATGTTCTATAGCAGCTTACAAGCACCTCTCCTAAATATCTACACCATTTCTTGGCTAAGAAAGCAACCACATCACCTCTTTGTTTCTCTTTTCAAGCCGTGGACACAAACACCCCTTATAAGCCTTCCAACACTTCAATCTACTATCCTAGCTTATACAACTCAGCCCCTAGCTTCACCACATCATGTACTAGACCTTCCAAGTGTCTCACATCAGATTCATGAGCTTCCTTAACCTCCTTGATCTCAAACTAGTATAAATAGAGCTAGAAACCTTCACTTCATTCTCATCCCCCACTCTCTTATCTCATACCCATTATAGGCAGCAATCCTTTGCTCCATTAAGTGCTAAGAAGGCCTAAGAACAAGAAACAAGCGAAGCTTTGAAGATTTGAAGCCCCGGGAACAAGATACAAGGCGTACGAGTGGAAATACTACCCGAAATGACCCATTTCCACCATTTTTGCTCCTTGAAGCTCAAACCCAGGTTCTAGATATTCTACTTCTGCTCCTACACTTTTATAATGTTCATATGATCCTAAATATACTCTTGTTAAAGTTTCATAACTCAATTCATGCTCATTTTCCATTTTGATCCAAAACCGTACACCCGAAACCCTAATTTCGCGTTTTTCTTAAAACTAAATGTTATAATGATTAAATATTGTTATAATCTATCGCAATTTGGATATGTTTTGTAATTATAATCCATGCAAGGGGTATATATCGTAACATTATGAAATTAATAACTAGAAGGGCTGAATATGTCATTACGAAAACCTAATTGTATGTTTTTCTTAAACTAAATGTTATATTGGTTTAAATGTTGTTATAATTATCCTAGCATGCTTAACTAATGTTAAAATAACCACTTTATTGATTATTGAAGGAATTTGAACTTAAAACCCGCGCGTTTACGTTTTAAAACCCTAATTTGACCCGTTTTGCTTCCTAGCTTAACGAATTGTTATTTTAAACTCGCGTTGCGTTAAATATTCATATTTTAGTTTATTATAACTTATAAATGTCTATTGAAATGTTAAAATAAGCTTGCATGGCAATTTAGAATGTTTGTTAATATATCCATGCAAGGGTATATATCGTAACTTTCGGAAACTTATATCTAAAAGACTAAAAATGTCATGTTTATCAAAGTTACTAACTATGGGTGGTCTATTCGTCACTTTTCAAAGTGGCAAGGAGTACTTGGTTTATCTTTTAAAACTGAAGGACAAACTCGTAAAATTACAAAACCCCAAGTGGTAATTTTACCACTTTCATTCTCAAGGGTCTAAAAATGTAACATTTTGAAAAAGAATAAAAACATATTTAAACCTTAAAGAATAATCTTTGTAACGCTCTCGTTCTGAAACATTTCCAGATATTGATTAAAACGCTTAAAACCGATTATATCGTATCACAATACTAGGGAGCTTCATATTAAGAGGTTTTCATCTTGGTATTATGTTCTGACTAAGTTGTTGGGTTTACGATTTAATGTGCCCTAGCTCCTCAAAATGTTTATGAATGACTTCTGGAATTATGATGGCCGACGGTGTTTGATACAATAATTACAAAACTCTTCAATCAAACTCATAAACCTTAAAACTAAGTTTTAGAAGAATACATTTTCTTAAGACTTGACATTGTACTAGGTTATTCTTTTTTCTTTTATACTTAGCGTGATGTGGCTGTTTACTTAACATTTTTCTATATCAACCTTTCCCTGTTAGATAGTGATTATGGTCTTCCGATTTCATTTTGGAATATTATTACATTTACTATCAATGTGAAGTTCATACCCAGCCTTTACTTATTTTACATGTTTTATTAAACCCGCTGAGGGGGATACATGTTGCTATAAAATCTCTATTACCATACCGTTTTCTCGTAACAATCGGATTGCTTTTCAAGGATTTAGTGTGTTCATAGCTCACTTTTAGTCTCTTTAATGTCTTTCATAAACCCATGAGGGGATACATGCTATTATTTACGAAATACAAGTGTTTTTACATGTTATATGCTAATCTGATATACCATTACGGACTAATGTCTAAGTTATCTTTATGCTAAAATTCCCTCATTATAATGGTCCATTAATCACTTCTCGGATGTGAAACGCGAATATTAGTGGATAGATCTATCGGGATTGACGAATCCTGTTTGTGTTAGCCAGATAGGTAACTAAACACACTATATTTGATTTCATAGGTATATGGCAATTAGCTACACCGAGGGCCATTATCTCTCTCTCTCTCTCTCTATATATATATCACATCATTTTGGGTATATATATACACTAGTCAGTTTGTGTGCCATGAGCTTAGACCAAACAAGGAACATGACCAATTAGACCAAACAGACAAAACAAGACAATATCGTTAGTTAGTATACCACTTTACTACAATAAATTGCATTCATTGCATTATTACCAATTAATGGGTATATAATACGTGACCAAGATCATAACAATACCATTTTAATAATAATCTTGTTTGTACAATTATTACACTATGACTTGTATTCAAACTGTTTATCAAATCTATTAATTTCACTCAACCTTTGTGTTGACTTTTTAGCATGTTTATCTCAGGTTATTAAGCAATATACGGCACGGAGTGGCATGGACTCGAAGATGGCTAAAACTTGTTATCATTCACATTGTATGTAACTAGATTTTGGTGAACTGCATTGTAAACTCTAATTTTTGAAATATGAATGATAAACGTATCTTTTGAATCAACGTCTCTTTTGAGTCATTTTCTATGATTATGATTGTTGTTTCCATGAAGTAATACCCAGGATTAGCTTCCGCTGCTATATTGTAAAAATGGGAGTGTTACAAATTGGTTATCAGACGCCACGGTTGTTTGAGAACAAGGTCAAAACCTTAACTATAACCACATTTCTTTTCTAGCCATCAAAGTCCTCCGTGTCACTACATTCCGGATCAGTATGTAAAGATACATAAAATATTATACTATATTATATCTTAAATATAACTTAGGTTATTTTACACTATGTTGCTTAATTAGAACGATTTTCTTCAACCACTCTACTTTCGATATCGAGGATGCTTTTTCCTCTATGAATATTCTTAACTATACTTCGGTCTCATCGGATTATTTCCCAGCTTCAGCGGGAAGCAGTTCTTTTAACTCTTTGGAAAACCCTAAAGAAAATATGATCCCATCAGTATTCTCATCTTTTTACAATAATCCTTATTTGAAGAACATACAAGCATTTTATGCTAAGGAATCACCTATTTCATCACTAGATCCTATTAATTCACCAACTATTTTGACTCCATCTCCGATATTACCCCCATCATTACTATTTGATCCTCGATATTTCTTTGTTCCTGAAGAACTATTACCACCTAAGAAGTAAATCCATTCGCCATCTTCTTCCTCAACTACGTTATCTAATTCATCTTGGAATCAAACTTGTAATTTGGTATCACCATCCTTCTCAGTTTATACTCCTACCCCACCTCAAGTATTTGAAATAGGAAAATGTTCAGATAAGATGTATATGAAACATCATGAGAAACAAGTCGAAGATATCTTGAATTATTTAGATGAACTCTATCTTCACCGCATTGAGAAAATAGAAGAAGGACGTATTAATGGTAACAAACTAAAGAGTAAATTAAGAGAAATCCGCAACTCAGATTATAAAATTCCAAGATAGCAATGGGCAAAAGGATAAGATTGCCTTTGCTCACTACAGAATTTCCGATCTTGAACAAATCATTGAGAGAAATCCAGCTCGTCAGCAAACAGATCAGGAGGATCTTTAGGATGTCATCTATCCGGATCATAATCATCAAGCTATTAGACTCTAGTTTTAACTTTATCCTAGCCACGGATGTGTGGTTAATAATATAAAACGCTTGTCAAATCTTGGACTATGATACAGTAAGAAGGCAAGTTATATATAAAGGAATCTGCTCTTCGTTTATCTTATTGTTTCCAACTTATCGCTCTTTCATCATCATTTCCACCAATTGCATCATTATCTCCGTCTTCATGAATCATACCATAACCCCTAAGTGCTTAAAATTCAAAAATAAGCATTTCTCTTTAAGCATTTTAAGCATCACATTTTCTTTTAAGTATTACCTTTCAAAACTTATGATATCATTCTTACTACGTGTTATCCTCTGTTGATAGAATGCCTCCCAAAAGGACGTCAACATCTGAAACACCAGCCATAACTTTAGCTGCCATCCAGCAACTAATTAATGATGGCATTTCCTCAGCTCTGAAAGCACAAGCTGCATCAATGGCAAGTGCTAGTAATCCCAACAGGAACACGGGACCTACTGGAACTCCTGTAGCAAAAACGGGAAACTATAAAGAGTTCGTTAGCTATCAACCTTTCTACTTTAATGGTACGAAAGGAGCAGTTGGCCTCATTCGCTGGTTTGAGCGGACTAAATCAGTATTTTCTCGATAGCACTATGCGAAGAAAACAAAGATGACATATGGCTAGGTACTTTAACGATGATGCCCAGTCCCTGGTGGAATTATAAGCTCAACCTATTAGAATAGATCAAGCCAATCAAATCACTTGGACCGAATTGAAAAGGCTCTTAACCAATAAGTATTACCCTCGAACTAAAGTCAAGAAGATGGAAGACGAATTTTACAACTTGGTTGTGAAAGGAAATGATCTTAAGACTTACATTAGGAGATTTCAAGAATTAGCCATCTTATGCCCAAACATGGTACCAAACGCGAGAAAGGAATACTTATGGAAGTCTTCATCAATGGAACTTACTGAGTATTTGAAG
Organism: Tanacetum coccineum; assembly: GCA_026074375.1. Taxonomy (NCBI): domain Eukaryota; kingdom Viridiplantae; phylum Streptophyta; class Magnoliopsida; order Asterales; family Asteraceae; genus Tanacetum; species Tanacetum coccineum. Next base: position 7,349 of record BQNB010151153.1, read on the forward strand.
GAAACGTAATTGACTCGCAAGCCTCAAACTTGTTGGAGGAAAGCCCAATCAACATGCCCCAGAGATTTAGGATCAAATATAAAGCGTGATTGTGCAAGAAAAGCTAATTGATCGCGTAAGATGAAAGCTTGAGGATAAGGGAAACATCATCAACAACAACTATCAGAATAACTATAACAATAATCACACCGTAACAATGATCACCACCAGTAGCAGAACAAGAAGCAAGAAACCTTCAGGACTTATACTGCTACCAATGGGTATACTGGGAATCGTCCCTTGTGTGAAAGATGCACCCTACATCACATATGTCCTTGCACTGTCAAGTGTCAAACTTGCAACAAGATAGGTCATCTGACCAAGAACTGCAGAAGACCGACTACTGGAAACAACCAACAAACAGTGTCCGTAACCTGTATATGACTATGGAAGAAACGGACATTATTGCGATTCAAGTGCTCAAAAGCAAACAACAGGGCCACAGGAAAGCATACTTAGAGACAAGCTTGCTTTTATTCACTTTAGGATTTCTACCCTAGAAACAACTCTCGAGGATATTTAAGTTCATCAGAATCTTCTTCAATCTGAAAACTTCAATCATCAAGCCACAATCCTTGTCGTTTGTTACTTTTATCTAGAATTCTACTACGAGATACGTAGCATAAGTATCAACTCTTTTTAGAGTTTCATATGTAAAGCTATCTATGAAATAATAAAGTGATGATTCCATTACATCTTGTTATCTGATGATATCAAAACTCGACATTATTTGTTCATATTTATCGTATTTATTATGTTCGACTCTGAATACTCTCCTCATTCCTTTGCAACATAAATTATCATCGCGATTATTTGCGCGTCAGGAAAATAAACATCGCAATTTTTATCTAACAATTCATATGATTCATATCATTTTCTACCTTACCATTTCATGTTTTTTTATGCTTGGTTAGATGATTTTTGACATCTATTGAAATGAATTAGGTCACTTCTTCATTTGAATAAAGGAAATTATTAAATCTTCTTCCCGAATACGGAATTTTATTATTCTCAGATTACATGGAGTTGAACGCTTCTTTTGTAAGTGGACAAATATAAACTAGTAGGTAAGGATATTAACTACGGTTTACAATCATAGTTTATTTTCAATCTGTTTGTACAACAATTCCTTATTATTATCATTATTTCCTTCAATATTTGTTCATCTGTATAATTCGAATCATTCCTTGAATCACTCATTCCTTGGATCTCCGTATTCTAAAAATTTCTTTATATTCTGCAACGTAATAAGCAAGGAAAACACATAAGAAATCGATATCAATGTCAAATGATTTCAATACTACTAGGAGTTGTAAATTTTGACAAAGACTTGTGATAGCATTCTTATTCGATGATGACTTTTAAAGGTTAATGAATAGCGATTCTTTACGATCAAAGTAGCGCAGAAGAAGCATGGTAGGCCCATAACCCACAGGTTCAGTAAATCAAAGTATTTCATCCACCCAGGTTTTATCAGGATCTGGAGAAATTCTATTGGCTGTCATTAAAAGTGTGGTATTGAAATAAGTAAGTAGATGTGTGAAAGGAGGTAATTATAATTATGGTGCGCAACATAATTATAAATGCATCACACACGTAGACTTATAACCTTGATTAGCCTAACATAAAAATCAAATGCATGCCTATTCCCAAACAATACCACTATAACTTTCAATTAAATCTTGGGACGAGATTTCCGTAAGAGGTGGAGACTATAACAACCCAAGAATTTTCATCAAATGCAAAACCTATTTTACTATGATCACTCAATTATACGGGGAAATTTTCGCTTCTATTAACATTACTGCATTTTCGTCAATATCTCAGGTTTATTTTTTTTTAGTTTTATTTTTTGTTATTATTTTTATTTTATTTAAGTTTTATTAATTTTCTTACAAAAGTAACTTGTAGCTAAAGTAGACGAGCTCACGCCAACCTATCTATGGCAATCCGTGTCTTCATATATGTCAAGAGCAAATATCATAAAATCGTTAAAGTCATATCTTTAATATCCTTATTACAAAGTCCATTTAGTACTATAATGTTCATTTGCCAAAACGTTATATTTCAAAACGGACTTTAAACGTTATTGTCTATACCTTTAAACCCTAAATTCCATAAAGGGTTAATATCTAAAGTGAATGTCATAAAGCTTACGAAAGCATATATACAATTGTTAATATAAAAAATTTCATTTGAAATATAAACTCCTCCAAGTCAAGTACAAGTTTTCAAAGCACAATGTACAAGTCATTAAGCATGAATCTAAAATAGCCGTTTTACCTTCGTTTTCATTCTAATTTCTTCACCATCACTTGTGTACAAGCTACTACACTAATATAAATGTCGTAAACCCTATATTAATTCATAAACTTTCATACACTTTTTATACTCAAACCCTAATTCAAAACTCAGAAACCCTAACCCGAGCTAAATACTACACTATGACCCGTTTCTTCATTTTTATCCATTTTAAACCTCAACCAACACTCAAATAAGTTGTAATAACTTATTTTATAACTATGTGAATCCTATTTCATCATTTTTTCATCATCTCACATCCTTTATATGAAAATTGAATCCGAGAAACCCTAAACGTACCTAAATGGATCATTCGACTCGTTTACTCATTTTTAACCATTTTAATCTCGAACAATCAATCCAGTGTCATTGTAAACTCATGATATAAGTTTACAATCCATGATCTATCCTTATTTTGGCAATATATACGAATTATAAGCTCAGAAACCCTAAAGAAACCCTAACGAGCCCTATGTGAACCCGCGACCTTATTTACTCAATTTTGACCCACTTTAACCCAAACCACTTACGAATTTCCATTGATAAACCTTGATAAAAACTTTGAGAACATATTTATATCATTCCATTATCAATGAGCACGAAATATAATCCAAAGAAAACAATTCGAGCCCTAGAAGACTCAAAAGAACCCACGACCCATTCTTTTGCAAATTAACCCATTTTAAAGGCTCTTTTTGCAAAATAACTCTCCCATATGTGCTCCTAAGTAGCTTACTCAGATGCTACAACAAATATCTAGTGTATACTTGGTCTTAAAATGAACCACATTACCTCTTTGCCTCCTTTGTTTAGCCGCGGCATACTAAGAACAAACCAACACACCAAAGCTAGTTTCTAGCTTATACAACTCACCTAATAGCTTCTCACTCATTCATAATCTAGACCCCTTACATGTCCAAACCAGATTACAAAGTCTCCTTGGTCCCTAAGTTTCGAAAATACTATATATAGGGATGTTATGCCTTCATTTTCATTCATCCCCCACTTCCTCCTCTATAACCCATTATAGCAGCAGAAGTGAAGCAAAAGAAACCAAGAAAAGAAGCCCGGGAGTCGTTATTCTAGGCGTATGAGGCTAAAAGTCCCGATTTCGACCCGTTTTCAAGCTATAAGCTCAAACCCAGGTTCTATCGTCTTCATATCTGCTCCTACACCCTTATAATGTTCATATGATCATACATAAACTCTTGTTAAAGTTTCATAACTCAATTCATGCTGATTTTTCATTTTGATCTAAAACCGTACACCCGTAAACCTTTAATTTTATGTTTTTCTTAAAACTAATGTTTTAATGATTAATGTTGTTGATCATCTATTAGCATGCTTAACTAATGTTAAAATAACCACTTTATTGATTATTGAAGGAATTTGAACTTAAAACCCGCGGTTTTTATTTTAAAACCCTAATTTGACCCGTTTTGCTTCCTAGCTTAACGAATCGTTATTTTAAACTTGTGTTGCATTAAATCTTCATATTTTAGTTTATTATAACTTATAAATGTTATTGAATGTTAAAATTAGCTTGCATGGCAATTTGGGACATGTTTTGTAAAATTATCCATGAAGGGGTATATATCGTAAACTTTCGGAACTTATACTAAAAGGATAAAAATGTATTTTATCAAAGTTTATAAAAATATAGGGTCTATTATGTCACTTTTCAAAGTGCAAGGTTTACTTGGTATATCTTTTAAACTTGAAGGACCAAACTTGTAAAAATGCAAACCCCAAGGGTATATTTTGCCACTTTTCATTCTCAAGGGTCTAAAATGTAACATTTTGAAAAAGTATAAAAAAACCTTATTTAAAACTACTAAGACATAACTTTAATTAACGCTTCTCTGTTTTAAATTTCCAGATATTGATTAAAACGCTTAAAACCGATTATATCGTATCACAATACTAGGGAGCTTCATATTAAGAGGTTTCATCTTTGTATTACGTTCTACTAAGTTATTGGGTTCACAATTTAAAGTGCCCTAGCTCCTCAAACGTTTACTGAATGACTTCTAAATTATGATGGCCTGAACGGTGATACAATAATTCCAAACTCTTCAATCAAACTCATAACTCTTAAAACTAAAGTTAGAATTACAATCTTCTTAAGACTTGACATATTTACTCAGGTTTTCATAACCTCGCCTTTACTTATTTACATGTTTTATAAACCCGCGAGGGGGATACATGCTTGTTACAAACTCTTTTACATACTCGTTTATCTTATAACAATGTGATTACTTTTCAAAGACTTAGTGAGATTCATAACCTCGCCTTTACTCATTTACATGTTTTATAAACCCGCAAGGGGGATACATGCTTGTTACAAACTCTTTTACATACTCGTTTATCTTATGACAATGTGATTACTTTTCAAAGACTTAGTGAGTTCATAGCCTCACTTTTAATCTCTTTAATGTTTTCATAAATCCGTGAGGGGGATACATGCTATAAATTATGAATACAAGTGTTTTTCTAAGTTATATGCTATCCTGATATACCATTACGACTAATGTCTAAGTTACTATATGCCAAAAGTCCCTCATTATCATGGACCATTAATCACTTTCGAGTGAACGCGAATATTGTGGATAGATCTATCGGGATTGACGAATCCTGTTTGTGTTAACCGGATAGGTAACCAAACACACTATATTTGAATTTCATAGGTATATGGCAATTACCTACACCGAGGGCCATTATCTATCTATATATATCACTATATATATATATATATTATTTATATATATATATATATATATATATATATATATATATATATCACATCATTTTGGGTATATATATACACTAGTCAGTTTGTGTGCCATGAGTATAGACAAGATCTATCTATACAAGACAAGACAAACATACAAAAAGGACAATAACGCAGTATACCACGGTTACTATGATAATTGCATCGTTGCAATTATTACAATAACGTATATTAATACGTGACCAAGATCTAACAAGAAACATTTTCATAATAATTGTGTTTGTACACAATTATTAACTTACTTGGTTCAAATTGTTTATCAAAACTATGAATTTCACTCAACCTTTGTGTTGACTTTTTAGCATGTTATCTTTGGATTATTGAGCAATTTCGGCACGAAGTGGGCATGGTCTATAAGATGGCTAAAATTGTTATCATTCACTTTTTTTATATGTAAAACTTATTTGGGACCTACCTTTGTAAAACTCTGATTTTGAAATGAATGATAACGTATCTTTTGAACAAACGTCTCTTTTGGGTCGTTTTCTATGATTATGATTGTTGTTTCCATGAAGTAATACCCCAGATTAGCTTCCGCTGCTATATTGTAAAAATGGGGGTGTTACAAAAGGTTGGCTAGATTGTATTTGAATGAGATAGTTGCTAAACATGGTGTGCCAATCTTGATTATATCGGATAATGATAGCCGTTTCATATCCAGGTTTTGGCAGACATGCAAGTGGCAATAGGTCACAACCCTCTTTTTTTTTGTTTTAGACATGAGTACGGGTTATCACCCTCAAACCGATGGTCAAAGTGAGCGTACTATTCAGCCTTTGGAAGACATGCTTAGAGCGTGCGTCTTGGACTTCGGGGGAAGTTGGGATGTTCATCTTCTGGTGGTTGAGTTTTCGTATAATACATAGTTTCATTTAGTTGATTTTATGCTCCGTGAAGGCATTGTTTGGTAGAAAGTGTCGTTCGCCAATTATGTGGGCTGAGGTTGGAGAAGGTCAGTTGATAGGACCTGAGTTAGTGCAAGAGACTACCGAGAAGATCTCGCAGATTAAGGATAGGCTTAAGGCTGCGCGTGATCATCAAAAAAGTTATGTTGCTAAGAGGAGGAAGCCTCTAGAGTTTAGTGTGGGTGACTATGTCTTGCTCAAAGTGTCGCCTTGGAAAGGTGTTGTACGCTTGGGAAGAAAGGGAAGTTAGCACCTAGATTCGTTGGACCTTTTGAGATTATTGAGAAGGTAGGCTCCGTGGCCTATCGGTTAGATTTGCCTGAGGAGTTGAATGGTGTTCATAACATGTTCCACATGTCAAACCTTAACAAGTGTTTGGCTGATCCAACATGCGGTGTCTTTGGATGAGAGTTCGAGTTGTTGCTAATGTTGATTTTGTGGAAGAACCTGTGGAAATTTTGGAAAGAGAGTTTAAGAAGCTGAAGCGTAGTAGGATAGGTTGGAATCTATCCCTAGTGTAGGAATTTACCAAAGTACCGCCTCCATCACATTAAACACTTAAAAAGTGCAAGAACTCTTTCAGAGTGGGTTTATAATCTATCTAGGTTATAGACATGTCTTTAGGTGTAACCTTTGCCCCTTTTGTGTTTTGAATATTTCATTTTTAGTCCTTTGACTTTTTGACGTTTGTCAGTTTATTAAAATTTTGTACCGTGTTAACGGTGGTGATTTTATTGAGAATTGTGGTAAATTATGGTTTATTGTGAATAATAGTCCTTTTTAGAGGTTATTATTATTTTAGTTAAGTTCCGGATGATTGACCCGTGAATTTTGAGAAATGCCAAAAAACAAGTCTCGACACGTCCGTTAATGTCCAAATGAGTTTTGAAGGGTTTAAAGTGTAAATATGCCGTGTAAATACTCTAGGTTAATGGAAAAGTATTTTTAAAGTGAATAAAAATGCTAATTAACTTTGGGGTAAATTTTACGGTTGAGTTTTACGAGCTTTTAAGTGACCCCGACACGAAAAGAAGGACCCGAGACCTCCTAGGATGTCTTGGACGATTTTGATACCACAAGGGAACCACAAGGGAACCACAAGGCCCTTTTCTAGGAACCTTGTCCTGTTCATGCACCTTTACATATCCTATTTTTATTTCAAAAACACACATAGTTCATTTTTTTCACACAAACAAAAGTATCTCTGTTTCTCTCCCTCTTGTGCGTCCGAACCAAGCTACACACACACTCTTATAATTTTTGAATTTTGATCAAGAAAACATGAAGGCATAAATATTTGGGGTTGATTATAGTGTTTGGGTATTCATTTAAACAACGTTTGGGTTGTCTGGTTCGTGTCAAAATCTATAAATTTGAAGAATTTCTTGTAAGTTTTCAAATTTAAATTTTGTTTGTCCTTTTGGGTTTATTTTGATGCATAGATGTTAGTTGTACAAGTTGATCGTTGTGAAAATCAATTTTTGGAAGCGAAATGAATACAAAAGGGTGGTGTTTGGTTCGTGTATGGTAAAAAGGAAAAAGAAGGTTTTTGTAGTTTTGATGTTGTGGTCGTGATGGTTGAATAATATATGTTGCTAAATAGCTTATTTTTTGTAGTAGCTTGTATAGCTTATTCGGGATTATTTTAAGCTATTTCTTGGCTTATTTTGGGCTTATAAGCCACAAAAATTTCTCATAATCCCTAGGAAAGTGATTTTGACTATTTTGTGTTATGACGTATATTTGTGGACTATTTTTGAGGCTTTTGGTAGTAACCAAATGCGATACGTAGCTTACTAGCTTATTTTTTTAGCTTAATATACGTATTTTTGAGCATATGAGCTCACGACCCAATAAATCTATTTAAGCCGTGGCTTAGTAGGAGGGATTATTGTGGTCCGGATTATTTTTTACTTATAAGTATATACTTATATATGTAAATGGACCTTGATTTTGGACTTGGATCGTATTTTGGACTTATAAATATCTTATTGGACCCTTATTAGACCTTATAGCCCAATAAGCGATATTTAGTCGTTATGAGAGTTTTGATGGACTTTTGAAAGTGAAAGTGTGTTTACGAAGTGATATTGAACGATATTTTGGGAAAACGTTTGGTAAACGTTAAAGATTGAGATTTTTGGAATTTTGTCGAAAAGTGTCGAATTTGTAAAAAATGTTGAAAATAAGGTTTGAAACCTTGGAAAATGTTGTATGAGCGTACGGGTCATGTCGAAATTTCGTAAAAAGTTGATACTTAGAAATTTTCCTAAAAACATGATTTTCAATTTTGAATAATAAAATATTATTTAATTATTTTAATTATTTTAATTATTTTAATAAATTCACTAAAAGACGAAAAATATAATTTTTCTCGAAACTTCTCAAATATGTTTACTATGAGTAAACGTTCCATTTTCAACCCTAATTTGATTATTTTCACGGTGACTAAGGTTACCGAATGGACTTATCGAGATATATTTATAATTATTAATTATAAGTATTTACTTATATTACTTATCTATTTTCTCTAAATAGTATAAGTATGTATTA
>BQNB010151154.1:0-15937 GCA_026074375.1 Tanacetum coccineum
AAGATGCATCAGATGCTTGTGATTTAGCCAACATACATGCTTTAGCCTTTGAAATGTCTGAGAAATAAGATTTTGCATCACTCTAATTATCTCCTAATTTTAAACCCCAGAACCTGCCATTGTCCTTATACTAATCTGATAAATAGCCATACCATTTTAGCAAACTATTAGGTGTGGGTATTTACACACGTATTTCCCACGGATTTATCAAATTGGTGGGTAATCTGTGGGAAATTACCCACGAATTTCCCACGGACATAATCGTTTTCTTTTACTTTTACGATATGGTTACACGTTCAGGCGTATACAAGTTCGTATACTTACATACAAAACATCTATCGATACAATGTATGTCATAAACGGACATGTGGAACACGCATGTGTAGATATTCATACATACGTAATGATTTGTTACACAAAAGGTTATACCTAAACCAACACGTACATTTGCGATACTCACATGAATAGTTACGTTAATAAACAAACACATATAATATGAAACTAAAAACACATATATAGGCATACTAACTAACGTAGGAATGTGTAAGTAGGCAGAAACATAAAGACGATATTTTTGTGGGAAATCTGTGGGTATTTACACACGTATTTCTCACGGATTTATCAACTTGGTGGGTAATATGTGGGAAATTACCAACGACTTTCCCACGGACATAATTGTTTTCTTTTACTTTTACGATATGGTTACACGTTCAGGCATATACAAGTCCGTATACTTACATACAAAAGATCTATCGATACAATGAATGTCATAAACTAACATGTGGAACACACACGTGTAGATATTCATAAACGGACATGTGGAACACACACGTGTAGATATTCATACATACGTAATGATTTGTTACACAAAAGGTTATACCTAAACCAACACGTACACTTGCGATATTCACATGAATAGTTACATTAATAAACAAACACATATAATATGAAACTAAAAACACATATATAGGCATACTAAGTAACGTGGGAATGTGTAAGTAGGCAGAAACGTAAAGACGATATTTTAGTAGGAAATCTGTGGGTATTTACACACGTATTTCCCATGGATTTATCAACTTAGTGGGTAATCTGTGGGAAAGTACCCACGACTTTCCCACGGACATAATCGTTTTCTTTTACTTTTACGATATGGTTACACGTTCAGGCGTATACAAGTTCGTATACTTACATACAAAACATCTATCGATACAATGAATGTCATAAACGGACATGTGGAACACACACGTGTAGATATTCATACATACGTAATGATTTGTTACACAAAAGGTTATATCTAAACCAACACGTACACTTGCGGTACTCACATGAATAGTTACCTTAATAAACAAACACATATAATATGAAACTAAAAACACATATATAGGCATACTAAGTAACGTGGGAATGTGTAAGTATGCAGAAACGCAAAGACGATATTTTTGTTGGAAATATGTGGGTATTTACACACGTATTTCTCATGGATTTATCAACTTGGTGGGTAATATGTGGGAAATTACCCACGACTTTCCCACAGACATAATTATTTTCTTTTACTTTTACGATATGGTTACACGTTCAGGCGTATACAAGTTCGTATACTTACATACAAAACATCTATCGATACAATTAATGTCATAAACAGACATGTGGAACACACACGTGTAGATATTTATACATACGTAATGATTTGTTACACAAAAGGTTATACCTAAACCAACACGTACACTTGCGATACTCACATGAATAGTTACGTTAATAAACAAACACATATAATATGAAACTAAAAACACATATATAGGCATACTAAGTAGGGGGTGTATTAGGGATTTTGACTTTGGGTGAAATTAAGAGCGGGAAGAGAAATTGGGTCTTTTATTTTCATTTTTAGGGAAAAAAATTATCCAAAAACTATAAAACTAATATTTACATATAATAATAATATTGTAGGGTGTTAGTCGAGTCGGGTTGGTTGGGTTCGGGACAATTTGAGTCGGGTCAAAGTCGGACCATGGCTAAAAATTCCATACCTAAACCCGGCCTTATTTGAATTCAGGTTACTCGGGCTCAGGTCAATTAGGGTTCATGTCAACTCAAATATGGGTAAAATCTAAAAACATTCTTTTTTTATTCTTTTAAATAGGAAATATATAAAACTTATATTTAAAAAAAGTAAAAAAAAACTCTTCTTCTGGTCGACTCGAACCCGAGTTGGCCAAAACGTCTCACACGTGTAGATATTCATACATACGTAATGATTTGTTACACAAAAGGTTATACCTAAACCAACACGTACACTTGCGATACTCACATGAATAGTTACGTTAATAAACAAACACATATAATATGAAACTAAAAATACATATATAGGCATACTAAGTAACGTGAGAATGTGTAAGTAGGAAGAAAAGTAAAGACGATATTTTAGTAGGAAATCTACGGGTATTTACACACGTATTTCCCATGGATTTATCAACTTGGTGGGTAATCTGTGGGAAAGTACCCACGACTTTCCCATGTACATAATCGTTTTCTTTTAATTTTACGATATGGTTACACGTTCAAGCGTATACAACTTCGTATACTTACATACAAAGCATCTATCGATACAATGAATGTCATAAACGGACATGTGGAACACACACACGTAGATATTCATACATACGTAATGATTTATTACCCAAAAGGTTATATCTAAACCAACACGTACACTTGCGGTACTCACATGAATAGTTACCTTAATAAACAAACACATATAATATGAAACTAAAAACACATACATAGGCATACTAAGTAGCGTGAGAATGTCTAAGTAGGCAGAAACATAAAGACGCTATTTTTATGGGAAATTTGTGGGTATTTACACACGTATTTCCCACGGATTTATCAACTTGGTGGGTAATCTGTGGGAAGTTACCCACGACTTTCCCACGGACATTATCGTTTTCTTTTACTTTTACGATATGGTTACACGTTCAGGCATATACAAGTCCCTATACTTACATACAAAACATCTATCGATACAATGAATGTCATAAACGGAAATGTGGAACACACACGTGTAGATATTCATACATACGTAATGATTTGTTACACAAAAGGTTATACCTAAACCATCACGTACACTTGTGATACTCACATGAATAGTTACGTTAATAAACAAACACATATAATATAAAACTAAAAACACATATATAGGCATCCTAAGTAACGTGGGAATGTGTAAGTATGTAGAAACATACAAAACATTATTATCTAATAGTTGCTTTATTAGATAATACTGTGTGAATTCCATGATTAATGTAGATAAAATTTGCCACGTAACTATAGCCGTGGCAAATATGTGTGAAATTTGCCAGAATTTTCCCACGGATGTCGAATCAACAAAAATAGTGGAAAATCTGTGGTAAATTTGCCACGGATTTCACACGAAAACTTGGTCAACACTTTAGTGTGTAAATAGTTGAAAATCCGTGGTAAATTTTCCACTGGAATTTTGTCACCAATTCAGTGGGTAATTTGTGGGTATTCCGTAGGAAATTTCACACGAGATTTTTTCCGTAGGAAAAGTCCGTGGGTGTTAGCACAAAATTTGTATCGGGTTTAGCAAGGTATCGAAGTCCTTAGTCGGGCCGGACTTCCAAGTGACTTGAGCACCCGATCTGGTACTAGAGCAAGAGAAGTGAGATGATTTTCTGCACAATTAAAAGTAAACCGTTAGCCTTACCGCAGGGCGGACCCCGCGATTAAGCTCCGGCGTGAGAGTAAGTACACATGTTTGTCAGAGAATGTCAGAGTACGTGTGTGAGTTAATGATTAGACAGAATGTACCTTTTTGGGGTGTGAAATGACCCATATTTATAGGCAAGCCTAATACTAGGGTTTCCTAGTATTTCGCTTGTAACTGTTGGTGGCCGGAGTGGGTCCCTTGTCGGGCAAGGGTCCACGTATAATCGTGTTTGCGGACGCGAGTGTTCTTCCGCGGTCAGTGTTTGTCCGCGGAGGCGCACGGGTGCGGTTGAGAAGATACTCACGTGCGTCTTTGAAATATCCGGAGCATGGCCCTTGTCAGGCTTAGCAGTCCAGCTATTTGTTGTATTGGGCCTGGGCCCATATACGTATATTATGAACTAAGCCCAGTAAGCTTGGTGCTCATACTATACGTCATCAAGTCCCCCCAGTCTAGTTTGCTTACTGTACGCGGTACAATTATAGCGTGCGGTGAGCGTTACTAGACTTAAAGTTCCGTGATCAAATTTTCGTTTACTCCTGCCTTGTTCCGCGTCCTTTGTACCGTTTTGGCAGTTTGTCGTTGGTTACGTGGACTCTTCGTGTCCCTTTATCTTCTGCATGATTTGACCGCCTGGGTCCCATATCCAGCTGTTATCATCATCTTTTTACTCTATTTTTACACCGTTGATTGGGAAGTGTCTTGGCACGTGTCGTCATCCTACCTTTACCTAACTTAAATATACCATGGGTATAAATAGTCGATTCGTGCCTTACTGTTTCTTTTTTCATCTCTTTCACTCTTCCACCATTGTTGATAAATTTCAAGGTTTTCTAGTTGCACAGCCCCCCTTATTCTAGTCTTTCTTCTTGATTCAGGTTAATCTCTTTGCTTCTCTTTTATTATGGGCAGTATTACATGCCATTTGTGCTAAATATTTTGTTCCCGAGAAAGTTCATCCTCAACTGCCAAGCTCCGATGCCACCATGCATGAAAGACCAACTGGTAAAGTTGGAATGTACACCCGATTCTTTGATTATGCCAACTACCGTATCCCGTTTTCTACCTTCTTCGTGTCTGTTCTTACCCATTTCCGCATTCCGTTTTCCCAATTGTCCGTGTTTGGATCTGCCAAGGTTTCTCATTTTGAAATCTTGTGCCGTGTTTGTAACATTGAACCTCATGTTAGTCTATTCCGCTATTTCTATACGCACAATTACAAAAATGGATGGTTTGGGTTCACCAAGCGCCCGAACGTCCGTGCTTGTTATTCCAAGAATTTGGATTCCGTGAAGAATTGGAATGATCATTTTTTTCTGGGTTGATGAGTTTGTGGTTCCTGCTAATGCTCGGTTTAGTTGGTTTTCGGGTTCCAATATTGTCAAAGATCGAGCTCCTGCTCCCTCTGAATATAATGTGGAGCATATTAATACCCTTATTGCTCAAGCCTCTCCGTTCCTTAGGTTCCCGGAAGAATTTCTTTGCTGGGTTGGCATAAGCCGTAATTACCTTTTGAATAAAGATACTTATCCCCGCTTTGAGTATGAGAACGGAGAGGGTGGGTTCTATTTTCCGTACGCACTTTGATTATTGTTTATGCTTTTCCTGTTTTTCTTGTTTCCTTATCCTTTTTCCCTGTTGTCCTTTGCAGAGATGGATTTGAATGCTTTTATCCGTACCGCTGACCCCCGTAAGGTGAGGATTGTTGAAAGAGCCAGAGCTGAAAATGAAAGGCCTATTGTCACAGTGGCCAAACATCGCACCGTGACCCTACTTCCGACCTCGGTGGTTCGTTCCTCCGGAGAGTTGTCGGCTAGTGTGGAGAGGGAATTTGTTGGAGATATAAGTGTTGGTGATGGTGAAAATCAGGGGTTTGATTCTGTTGGTGGTCAGGATAATGTTGAGCCAACCGTGCCTGTCACTGAACCTGTTGAAACTGAAATTCCTAGGCCCAAACGTTCAAAGAAAAAGAGAGTAACCCGTGGAAGTGAAAGAATGTTTGCCGCTTCCCATCCACCCAAAAGATTACCATAATAACGAGAGATTCTCATCTATCTCGTTGATGAGATGCACTTCAATAATAAGCTTAACCAAAGAGAAGCATGCACACATATTGAGATAAGAACGACACACAATCACACAACACACACATAAAGCTCATACAAGCTGATTATTTAGAGACAAAAAGTGAAAAATAAAATAAATGTGTTTGGGATCCCTCCGAATCATGGACGAGTTGCCGATGACCGGAGGACAACTATAATGTAATGAGGTGGAATTTTTTTTGGGTGTTTTAAGGATCTTTCTAGCTCGATACCATATTAGAAGGTGAATTCTCCCATATCTTTGTATTCATCACTAGTCATCTTTATATATAGATGAGTTCTAAGATTATACAAGTGATGACGTATAGTATGAGCACCAAGCTTACTGGGCTTAGTTCATAATATACGTATATGGGCCCAGGCCCAATACAACAAATAGCCGGACTACTAAGCCTGACAAGGGTCACGCTCCGGATATTTCAAAGACGCACGTGAGTATCTTCAAAGCCACACCCGTTGCACCTCCGCGGACAAACACTGACCGCGGAAGAATACTCGCGTCCGCAGACAAAAAAACTATTACACTTGACCTTTGCCCTACAATGGACCCACTCCCGGCTACTAACGTTCGAAGCGAAATATTAGGAAACTCCTAGTATAGGCTTGCCTATAAATAGGTAGTCATTTCAACACACAAAAAGGTACATTCTGTCTGAACAATTAATCACACACATACCTGACATTCTCTGATTCTCTGACAAACATGCATACTTACTCTCACGCCGGAAGCTTAATCGTGTGGTCCGCCTGCGGTAAAGGCTGAACGTTTACTCACATTTGAGTCCTATTTACCATCTCATTACTTGGATGTAGTAAAGATCAACATCAATTCTATCTCTTCACCCCCACACGTTTTGTACAAACAATTGGTGCCATCTCGGGACCGATATAACTGCGTTCTTGAAAATACTCTCCAATAGCAATCACGAACAAAAACCTACCCCTACCATCCCAAGTCCGATGTGCCGGAAATGACAGGGAAGAACAACACACCTCCCGGACTCCGTGAGAACTACATCCTTTTATAGCTCTCGAAGAGTTTCGGCGAAAAAGCAACTATAAGAAACTACTACCAAATTATGCTAAATAAGATGAGTATGAAAGAGAAAGAAAGAAAAAGCTGGAGGAAGTAAAAGCGAGGCTTAACTTTGGCGATGCCCGGAAGAAGAGCACTAGGGCGCAGGAATCAGCGTATTCTAAATCCAGAACAATATCGCCAAGAAGACAGAGACGCTCTCGCAGCCCGCGCCACAATACTAGCGTCCTCAATATGATGAAGCATGAAATGTCAAGATCGCACACAACATGAATACATAAGAGTAAGAAAGAATAGAAAGCACCGCGTTCAAGAGACTCGAAGCATAAGTGACGGAGTACATTACCGCGCACTAAGCTTCCGATAGCTTACAGAAAGCCAGGGTATACGGAAAATCACTCTGAAAGCGAAGATAGTGAAGGTGGGCACTGGAAGTCTAAATTACGAAGAAAAAAGTCCAGTGTTGAAGATGATGATCTCTCCCAACCTTGGGTATGTGCCGAGACT
This sequence comes from Tanacetum coccineum, assembly GCA_026074375.1. Classification (NCBI taxonomy): domain Eukaryota; kingdom Viridiplantae; phylum Streptophyta; class Magnoliopsida; order Asterales; family Asteraceae; genus Tanacetum; species Tanacetum coccineum. Next base: position 7,376 of record BQNB010151154.1, read on the forward strand.
GATCCCGTTCACGTCTCGAATCCGTCATTTTGACTTCCCGAAAACGCGAATGCCAAGTCATAGTGAAAACAAAGACAACAGTGAAGTGAAGATCCTGAAGATCACTTGAAAAGCTTCCCAGGCAATAGCAGCAAAAACGTAGAGGTGGGTGGTGGCCATGCCAACATGTGTCACAAATGATTTAATTTCCCACCACACTCGACACCGGAAACGCTTCGGCGTGTGGTTTGAACGATCATCCCCCCAAATCAATAGACAGTTTCAACGATCTAAGAGAATCATTCCTGTAAAATTCTCTAACAGAAAAGTGCATCAGAGACTCCCATAGTGCTCGCACAACATCAGCAAAGAGACGTAGAGTCCAACGAGAAGAACTTCATACAAAGGGTAAAGTCGAAAGTGGAAATGTTAAAGGAGCACCCCGAGTGCAAATGAGAATCTCCATTCGTACACAGGGAATTCACAAATCCAAAACACAAACCAAAATTATCATCATCGAGAAAATTTCAAAAACAGTAGACTAAATGATGTAGGTGGCCATATTCTTTTCTTTAAGGCAAGCGGCGCTTCCTCAAATCAAGAAAGGAAAAAAGTCCATCCGGCATGAGACACCAAGAAAGGGAGTCATATTCATGCATAATTTCAAAAAGGAGGAGGCTTCCGCACCAACATAGCAAGAAAAAAGGCCGTACATATTCACCGCTTCGCACAAAAAACCCCAAGGGATATTCTGGTCCTTAGAAAAAGAAAATTCAAAACCCTAACCTCCTATGACAACCCCAGTTGAAAGCGAAACGCAAACAAGTATTGCGATTTCACGCTGGGGGGAGAATGGGGCATAATACCTATAGAATGCACCATCATAGGAAACAAATCGAGAGATTATGCTCAAAGGTTGGGAAACTATCGTCATCATAATCCGGAGTTGAATCAAACCAAGGCGGGAAAGAACGAATCCGAAAAAGATAGGTGGAAACTCCGAAAAGAAACCAATCCAGATCTAAGGCGATTTGGTCTAATGTCCATAGGATCAATCACGACATGAGGAAATAAGACAATAGATAACTCAAAGCTTCTACCCCAATCCTGAATGTTGTTATCCACGTTTACAGGATGATGAAAAGGATCGGAAGGCCCCTTAAGAATAGAAGCGTAGATTGAGGCCATCAAGTAACCGCATTAATGTATACAGATGGGTGTATTCTTTTGAAATAACTCTATGCGAGCACGGCTTAAACAGACTGCGTCCAGAGATAAAGGAAACAAATGTCCCTGCTTACACTCATTAACATGTTTCGCGACGAAAAAACAAAATGTCCAGTTGGGACATGATAACACTCTTGTAAAAATCGGAGATGTATGAACACTCACGTCAGGCATAGAATTGATTTCATGTTGTGAAAAATCGGACGTCTCCACAACAACGGAATCATTGGAAGGCTCAGGTACAGAACAAGCAGTACCAATCAACATCCACACAGAATGATAAACTTATCAGCCATAGGGAGGAATACTCACCTAAGGCAGTAGAAAAACTTATCCCAGTTAATGCGCGATGTGTCTGCCGAGCCAAGAGCGAGCAACCCATACGTTTAGTTAACAAAGTAAAGGAGAAAGGGTAAAAGTGTGCAATCAGTCCGAACACCGGAGCCAGACCAGTAATATCGTATGTCCGTGCTTCGACCTTACGAAAAGAAAACCAGCAAGTTAAAATGTGGCAAACCTACTTCAAAGCGAAGTTTGGACAATATACGCCTTGGGACTCCAACGATATGACCGGAACGATGTTCAAGGCAGCCAATAGCGGACCATAGGCTGAATGTACGGAAAGGTTGTCACCGGTTTAGTTACAAGAAAAGAGGCCAAGCCGCAGAAGGACGTAGCAATCAACGATGAGAGTTAGTAATCTCTCCATTGCTCACCAACCCGGGATCATGCGGGAGTTCATTATCACGATTTGCTCACCAACCCGTGAAGGTAAGAAGAGAGACAATAGATGGAGAATGTGTGTTGATTTTTAAAGACCTCAACAAAGACAAGCCCCAAGGACGGTTACCTCTCCAGAAATAGACGGGAAGAGTGGAAATCCTTTTGCGGATTCCCCTTCAAATGCTTCCTGGAAGCATATAAGGAGGTATCACCAAAATACAGAATTGGCAGAGGAAGATTGAGAAAAGACCGCGTTTCCAATTTCAATACAAGGCATTTTTTGCTACACAAAAATGCCTTGGCGTCTAAGGACCTCGGTGCAACTTATCAGCGGCTAGTGGACAAAACATTCCACGGACAAATCGGTGGAAACCTCGAGATATATGTGGATGATTTGGTCATAAAAAGCCGCACGGAGGATGAAGTTGTCCGCGACATAGAAGAAACATTTAAGACGCTTAGAAAAATCAACATGAAAATGAACCCAAAAAAAGGCACCTTTAGAGTTTAAGTAAGGAAGTGTTCTTAGGATACCAGGTCAAGTACTAAATGCATTAAGAAATGCCCAGACAAGGTATGACGCCGTAAATTAAACCTTCAATCACCAAGAATGCTTGAAGACGTGCAAATTAAATGGAAAAGTGGCATCTTAAACAGGTTTTGCTATAGCAAAGTCACGATAAAACCATTACATTTTACAAAACTTTAAAAAAAATGCACAAATAAGATGACTTTACTATGGAACGGAGGAAGCGGAAGCTGCATCAGACAAATGAAGGAACATAAGCAAAGTTACCTATGCTCACCTCTCCAGAAAACAAGAGGAACTTATCGGCCGACCTGTGCAACATCCAAGGATGCGGTTAACGCCGCGTACTAATGACGGAACTAGAAGCCAGCAGATTCCGATCAACTTTGACAGCCGGGTGCTAAGTGCCTGGAAGTAAACTACACCGCCATGTGGAAAATTGGTGCTAGCATTAGTACATGCAAGCAAAAGCTAAAAAGATACTTCCAATCTCATCCAATTCATAAGTAATAACAATCACCAATCAAAAACATACTATCAAACCCGAAGTCGACTGGTAGGATGAACAAAGGAAGCTACAATTAGGGGAGTTTGGTATACATTATAGGCCAAGAGTATCTGTTAAAGGGCAAGTGTTAGCCGATTTTATCATAGAAAGACCAGAGGAAGAAGGTCAGGAACGATTCCACAAAGGAAGAATACCGCTCCCGCAAGGGGGACCTTGTTTTCACGACGGGTCATCTTAATGTTGACGGATGCGGAGCAGGAGTAATACTCCAGCTCCGAAGGAGTAGAGTTCACATACGCTTTAAGATTTCAGTTGACGCAAAAACATCGAAGCAGAAATATGAAGCATTAATACAGGATTGCGGATAGCGTAAAACTAGCGTCCAAAACGCTCGAAGTAAATTAGACTCAAACTGGTACAAACCAAGTAAATGGGAAAAAACTTACATCTCAAAAGATAAATACATGATCAAATACTTAAGAAAGTAAAAGCACAGGCCATATACATCCGGGCGTTCTCAATAAAGCAGTCCCAAGAACAAGAACAAAAAAGCGGATGCAACTAAGCAAAATGGCATCCACCTATCTTCGCACATCTCAGCAAACAAGTGTTGGTGGAGGAATTGAAAGAAAAATCCGTGAATTAAAGCGAGGTGCTCGCCGTGGTAGAAGAAGAAGGGGATTCCTGGATGACCCCGATTCATGAATACCTCACGGAATGAAACTTTACCATGCAGAAAGAAAGAAGGCAAGAGCGATAAAACGTAAATCACAACATTTCGCCATCATCAACGGAACATTGTATAAAAAATCCTTTCTAGGCCTATGGCTTCGATGTGTAGGACCCTTACAAGCAAACTACGTCTTACGGGAAATACACGAAGGCTCATGTTTTGTTTAGCATTGCATCGGGCACACGAATCCTCGTTGCAAAGCTCTAAGACCGTTTATTACTTGCCTGACAATGCACAAGGACGCAAGGGAGCTAATAAATACATGTCCAAGAATGCCAAGAGCACAACCCGTCCTAAGAATACGCAGGAAAGATTGAACCCAATCACATCTCCTTGGCCATTTTTACAAATGGGTATAGACATAGCTGACCTTTCCCGGAAGACCCGGCAAAGTCAAATTTTCAAATATGGCCATAGACTACTTTACCAATTGGATAAAGCAAAACCAGTACAACTAATCACAGTAAACAAGTACAAAAGTTAGTATGGAAAACATAGTGTGCTGATTGGTCATTCAGAAAATTATATCAGAACAATGGGAAGCAATTTCGAGACAACCCCTTCAGAGATTGGTGTGAAAAATTGTGCATTCAACAGCATTTTGCTTTCGTAAAACATCCTCAGACGAACGGACTGGTAGAAAAAGCAAACAGGAGTTTGGGGGAAGGAGTAAAAGCAAGACTGGGCAAAGACAACAAGAACTGGTTGGAAGAGATTTCTCATGTACTTTGGGTACACCATACCATGATCAAATCTAGTAGCGGAGACACTCCGTTCTCATTTACTTACGGAACGAAAGGTGTCATCCCGGCGGAAATTGGAATGCCCATGTTGAGGACAGCAGAAGTAGACGTGGCCGAAAATGAGTGAATATAAGGAATCAACTTAGGAACTGCTGCATGTAAAAGCGAGAAGCAAGCAAGCGCTAAGAGAAGCAAAAAGCAAGAGGCAAATGGAAAAATACTACAACACCAAAGTTAGAAATACAAGCTTCAAGCCAGGAGACTTGGTGTACCGGAGCAACGAAGCAAGCCGTGTAGAAGACACTGGAAAGTTTTTAGACCTAATTGGGAAGGCCCGTTACGAAGTCAACATACGCACTTGGGAAGGGTATCCGTACAAGATAAAAGACCCACGGAAGAGAACTCCCAAGAACCGGAACGTTTGCAATCTCAAGAAGTGTTATAATACACAAGTGTAAGCACCTAACATAGCGGACTCCGTGATGGAAGAGCATTTTTATCTTTATTCCTGTAGGTAATTTAAATAATCATGTACTATGATTATATTTTAAGAAAAAAGTGAAGATTAGCTACCTTCATAAGTTATGCTTTGAAAAATTCTATCTTATTACTTTGCAAAGTCATTTATTGTGATTAAGCCGCGCACACACGGAGCACGCCTCCATCAATGTTATTCCGTATAACAAAAGGATGAGTAACCTCACAATTAGCTCAAAGTACATAAAGTATTGCAAACCGTACCGGGAGAATAACCCATAAAAACTACAAACAAGACAATCCTACTAAAGATACAAACGTGATATAAAAAGACAGCAGTCAACATTTATAATAATAGACATTTTTCAAACTTGAAGTGTTGCAAAAGTGGTTACATATAAAATACCGCCACAAAAAGGCCACATGCGGCCGCGGTATAAAAAGTACCATAACGGGCCTAACTGTTAATAGCCATGGTATTTTAATTATAAAAAAACCGCAAGGTCATATGCGACCACGGAGGAAAAAGCAAATACACCTACAGGACAGCATCCCTAGCTTCATCATCTAATTTGGAAAACGCAAGATCACCTCTGGTTGAAGCATCGATATTTTCTTTACCTTCTGGTCCCGGAGTAACGTTCTTCGGAACAACATCCGTCAAATCAGGATTCTCATAATCTTCCACGAAACAGAAGACCAGTAATGAGGGAACAATGACCAACGGTAGATAAAAAACATTGGTAGCAGGAACCTCAACCGGCGGCTCAATCAAAGCCTCAGCGGACAAAGGTTGATCTAAGGAGACAAATACTCTTTTCAAGATGAGGAGACGCTCAACAAAGTTCCTTTCCATCATCCCACCTTTCGCGACAAATATCCAAAGCAACGGACAACGCTTGGCTTCCCAATAAAGACCCATCCTGCTTGTGAATCTCGGAACCATCATTGATACACATCAGGGTTTGAAGATCATCATCCTAAGGCCTCGGCCACGGCATCGTCCAAGCGAAGAAGATCCATAACATCCCATGTGCTGGCATCCTTCTTATTTGATAGTTCCTGAAGAAGCGGAAAGTTCAAGCCAAGGAGATCACAGACAGCAGAGTTAAAGTCATCCTTCGCAGAGGGAATGTAAGCTTCAAGGTTAGTTAAACATCTGCCAGTTTGTCCGTGTTTAATTCCAGCTGCCCAGACCTCCTTGTTGGGAATTACGTTTTTCCTAACTTAGTACCGACATAATAATAGTTATAGTTAGTACTGACAGTACAAAATGTTAAGTACTGATCAGTTAGTTAGTACCGATAGTAGAAAATAGTAGTACCAAGTTAAAGAGATAGTATGCGATAAATTAGGAAAAGATAATACTCGATTTGTAAGCCTAGTTAGAGGTTTATCCTTGTCTATAAAAGGATCCCTATCTTAGCGTAGTATATATACGAATAGAACTCAAGAAATCTCATAGCCAAAATCAAATCTCATAGTTAGTAGATCGTAACCATTACAAGGCAATTAATATAAATTAATATTTAGTTCTTCATTGTTTTTCTTAGTACTTGTGTTAAGATTCCGCATTAACACATAGTATTCATAATCAGTGTTTCTACATAGTCAACTGTATTTATACATCTTGGCTATCATCCTTAATAGGCTGCAGAGATCTATTCATAAGGGACTCACAAGTGGTATCAGAGCCTATGAGAAACTCTGAATAAAAGGAACCAATCAAAATCAAGTTATAAACCTTCATCCACAAAACTAAACTGTCTGGATCACAAGATGAAATTCCACCACCACCACCACCTCCACCATCATCACCACAAACCCCAACCCAACAAACTCCTCATACAGTATCAACCATCAAGCTGCCTATTCTCAAAAAAGGAGAATATGATATATGGGCTATGAAGATGGAACACTATTTGGCCCATACAGACTATCCAATCTGGGAGGTTATACAAAATGGGAATGGTCCTGTATCAATCACTACAGATACACAAGGACAAATTAAGGTCTTGCCTCCCAGAACTGCAGAAGAAATTAATAGCCAGAAAAGTAGAGAGAAAATGCAAGGCCCGCCTGGCTTATGGCCCCTACCAGAAGATCATCTTGCCTAATTCCATAAGATGACTGATGCCAAAGGAGATTGTGGTATGGCCATCAAATCTAGATTTGGTGGAAATGACTAATCCCCAAGAAGATGCAAAAGTATATCTTTGAAGCAACAGTTTGAAGGATTCTCTGTAATCCACACTGAAGGCTCACAAAGGCTATGAAGATTCCAAAGTCTTCAGAGTCATTTAGAAATTCATAGAGTATTGTGTAATCCTCAGAGGATGCAAATCAAAAATTCCTAAATCTCTACCTCTGCCTGGTCTCAAGTTTCCTTAATCATGAGGACCAAACCAGGAGTGGACAGTCTCAGCTTTGATGATCTGTATAATAATCTAAGAGTCTTTGAGAATGATGTAAAAGGCTCTACTGCATCATCCACTAGCACGCAAAATGTAGCATTTGTCTCTGAGAACACAAGCAGTACTAATGATGTTAGTACCGCTTATAGTGTTTCTAATCCTTCTGGTCAAAACTCACAGTATGAACAAACTTCATCATACTCCTTACTTGCTAATCAATCAAGTTGCCCTCAACTGGATCATGAGGACTTGGAACAGCTTGATGAATATGACTTAGAAGAAATGGACTTGAAATGGCAGGTGGCCATGATTTCGATGAGAATGAAAAAGTTCTACAAAAAGACTGGTAGAAAGCTACAATTTGATGCAAAGGAACCAGTTGGTTTTGATAAAACCAAAGTCGAATGCTACAATTGCCACAAGACAGGCCATTTTGCTAGAGAGTGTAGAACCAAGGGAAATCAAGATAGTAGGAGGAGAGATGCTTGGAACTCTGGAAATAAGGATGGGAGAAGATCTGGTAAGCAGGAAGACTCTAAAGCATTGGTGACCATTGATGGAGAAGGTGTAGATTGGACCAGTCACTCAGAAGAAGAAGAAGATTATGCTTTGATGGCTTGCAACAGCTCAGGGTCAGACACAGAGGTAACTTCCTGTTCCAATGAGTGTAAAGAGTCTTATGCTAAACTTAAAAAACTATATGATGCACAAAGAGAACAACTAAGTGATGCAAGCATAGAAATAAAGGCATATACTCAAGGTCTAAAGAAAGTTGAAGCACAATTAGTTGCTCATCAATAAGGTCAACTTTGGTAAGAAGAAAAGATAAGGTTTATGAAAATAAACTTAGATGATAAAACAGATGTCCTAACATACCATAAGAAACTGTTGGCAGAAGCTCAAAAAGAAAAACAAGATTTAAAAGCTAAAGTAGAAAAATGGCACAACTCTTCTAAAAATCTTAGTAAACTGCTTAATACCCAAATGAGTGCTAATGATAAATTTGGGCTTGGGTATGGGGATCACAGATAGATGGTATATTGAGCTATGAAAATAAAGTGTTACAAAGTGTTTGTATGAATAAGGAAAGTGAGTTAGAAAAACAACCTTTGTATGATAGGTTTGTTACAGCAGGAGGAATGCATGCTGTACCCCCACCCATGACAGGGAATTTTATGCCCTCTGGACCTGATATTGAAGTAGATTACTCACAATTTACATTTGGTCCA
>BQNB010151155.1:0-15937 GCA_026074375.1 Tanacetum coccineum
TTTTCCTCTCCTAACTGTATTCCGCACGGCGGACATGGGTTGGCTAGGAGCGGATTGTTCATGATTGCTCATGGTGAGTATTTTTGTAGAACGCAGTTGTATCCTGGTCCCACGGATGGCGCCAACTTGTTAGTATAAAATATGTTACGGGCTGAATATGATGGATCTGAGATGGTTATTAGGTTGGGCCAATGAATAGGATCTTTTACTAAACCAAGTGATGTAATGATTTCCTGTACAATTAAAGGTAAACCGTTAGTCTTACCGTGAGGACGAACCCCACGATTAGACTCCGACGTAAGAGTAAGTATTCATGTATGTCAGAGAATATCAAAGAATGTGTGTGTGAAATATAGTTAGAAAATCATACTTTTTGGGGTGTTAGAGCACCCCCTTTTATAGGCGAGCCCAATATTAGGTTTTCATAATATTTCGTTTGTATTTGTTAGTGGGCCGAAGTGGGCCCCTTGTCTGGCAAGGATCTGCGGTAATCGTGATTTGCAAATGTGGAATCTCTTTCGTGGATGTTTCCTAGTCCGCGGAAGGCCTGCCACGTCTGTCTTGCTCTTCTGGGTCATGCCAGTACGTGACCGGGCTTAGTTCTGGCCCATCATACTTTATTTGTGTGGTTGGGCCTGGGGCCTATTGTTATAATACGGTTCAGGGCCAGAGGCCTGGTAAACCTATTATACGTCATCACAACCCTTCCCAGCCATTTGAGTTTCTCTCAAAAGAAACTTGTCTCATTTGTTACGGAGATACACACGTTATCTATTGACATCTCACTCCGAGATTTTTGATATTACTCAAACTCTAGCAATCTGTTTTCCTTGCGTCTTCCGTGCCTACTTGCTGTTCCGCGATGTTTGTTTTCCTCTATTAGTTGGTATGTGGGCTACGTGGCCTCGTCGTGGCCTTTCGTGTTCTGACTGATTTGACTGTTCAGTCAACTTGCCCAACTCTCATCATGATTTTTACTTTTGATCCTAACCATTGGCTCGGAGGTCATGGCCATGTGTAAGCATCTGGAAAGATCTTGCATTTGCTACACCGAGAGTATAAATACTCGGTGTGGTTTTTACTGTTTCCTTTTTCATCTTCTCAAATTATAATCGCCATTGTTAAAAAACTTTTCAAGCTTTTCTAACTGTACCTTTTGCGCCCTACTTCGAAGAACTTTAGGCTCTCAGGTTAGGTCCTAATCTTTGTTTACCTTTTATCATGGGCAGTATTGCAGATATAAAGTCAGTTCTTTCTCAGAAGAGTCTTGATATGTTTTGTCAGAACTTCCATATTCCTAATGAAGTTCATCCATAATTACCTAGTCCTAACCAAACCATTCATGAAATACCTACTGGAAAGATAGGTGTATATACTAGATTCTTCGAGTATGCTAATTTTCGATTACCCCTTTCCACTTTTCTTGTTAACGTGCTTAAACACTATCACATCCATATATCTCAACTATCCGTAATTGGGGCAGCCAAAGTGTCTCATTTTGAGATTCTGTGTCTTGTTCATGCCTTTGAGCCAACGGTTGGGTTGTTTTGCTGCTTTTACGTGAACTCCAAAAATAAGGGGTGGATGTCGTTTAGTAAACGTCAGGGTTATGACGCCGTTTGTTATACCAAACCCCTGGATTCATTAAAAGGCTGGAATGATCATTTCTTCTGGGTTAATGCCTTTGCTTGTCCTGCCTCCTTTCTGTGGCATACTAGTAAAAGTGTGTCAAATGATCCTTTTCCAAAATCTTCCGAATTTAAAGCAGATGATTACGCTACACTGTTTGCATCGCTACCGTTCCATAATATCCGGGAACCATACTTTGTTTAGTAGAGAAGATAGACAGTCGAATTACAACGTTGAATGAAATAACTTATCCCGATTTCTGCGTGACAATGATGAGGGTGTGTAGTGTTATTAGCCTTAGTTTAGGTTTCAGCCTTTTTTAACATTCTTCTGATCGTACTATTCTTTTTGTGTAGAAATATTTGCTTCTTTATTCGAACTGCCGATCCCCAAAAGTGAAATCGTGAGAGCATGACGAGGGTGAACCAAATCTGCTGGACATCACCGTTGGGCGTGTTGTTCTGCTGCTACCAGTTTCCCCTGCTCGTACCGAGGGCGAGCTGGAAGCTAGCGTGGATAAACTTTTTGATGAGGAAGGTATTGGTAATCAAACAGAGCAAGGTGATTCTGCTAATGGCGAGAAGTGTTTGAATTCATTTTGTAGTGAGGGGTAGACACTGTTGCAAGGATGTTGCTAACCATTGCAACCAAGGCAATAAAAGAACGAAAACCAGTTTTTCTAACTGGTGAGCCTTCCTCCTCCAGCTAAGAAATTAAGGAGATCACGAAACTCCTATTTGACATCCGTGCTGGTAAAACTATTCAGCGGTTACATGCTAAGGGCATGCGAATGCTGAGGTTAGGGGTGACCCCATTCCTACTTTACCTTTTGTGACGTATTCGGTGTCTGCCACACCAGAGCGTGAGGGTGGAAGGCATACTGATTCCTTGGTTGGAGCTAATCTACAAACTGTTAGTGTTCCTCAAAGGTTTGTCATTTCCTCGGACTCTTCTCATCATTCCGGTACTCATGTTGCGGAGACTGAGGTTGACTCTCTTATCAGGTCTTCTGCTCCAGCCATGACAACTATCACAACTGTAACCACAACGGTTGATGCTGCTACGGTTGTTAAAGAAGCATCCATTAAGCCTTCTTTGTTTGCTGCTGGTTCATCTTCAGCTGGTGGGACTGATCCTACCCTGGGTGGTTTCTCCGATCTTACTGGTAGTGATTTTTTAGTTGGTGACGTCCGCACTGTTATTGACCCTAACTCTAATCTTCAGAAAGTTTATGTTCCGTAATGGAGTGTGACCAATGGGTCCCGTCTTGATGACGGTCGTATTTGTCGCGAGATGGTGGACGAATTTGCTCCTCCCAAATTTTTTGCATCTATCCGCGGAATGGAGCACGACCAACTTTTTACTGAGTTCAATGTTGGAGCTGCCCGCCAAATCTCTTTGAGCCCTGAAGTGAGAATGCGTGCTAAGTATAACATTAGGGAAAAAAGGAGGTTGAAGTTTGTGGTTGATGAGCTGGCGGAACTGCTAAAATTCAGGGAAAAGGAGATTGAAGATCTCAAAACACAGCTGCTATTGAAGGAGGCGGAGGCCATCCATCTCCGTACCGAAGCCTCCAAATTTGAGGTTGTTGAGAAATCTCTTCGAGATGAAGCGCAAGTTTTGAAGGAACGTAACACTACTCTGGAAAGTGAGAAAGGTGAACTGGAAGTCAAAGTGGCCGATCTCGCAGCATCAGTAAAGGTTAGGGAACAAGAAGTTACTGATTTGGATATTGTGGTTACTTCTGTTAGGTCTCAGAATGATAACCTTGTTGATCAGGTTTGTGCCTTTATACTTAACGTTTTTCCCCTTCACTCTTTTTTTAGTTCTCCGTTCATTTTTCTTACCTTTATGTTTGCGTGTGATTACAGGTTCATGGGATGGAGACATCTTCCACCAAGCTCTAAGAAAAGGTAACGGTGTATGAAAACTGTATGGGTCAGCTTGAGAGATTACAGTATGAGCGGATAAAAGTTGTGAATGATAAATCCGACAAGCTGTGTATACTGATTTTGTTGAGATGGCCCTTCACCTGGAAGAGAAATTCTACCCGCATCTTTTGACCACCATTTCTGGCCGTCGATGGCTTCTTACCCACGTCATGGAACTTGCCATCGCCAAATGCTTTAATTCCACTGAATATCTCTCAACTCTCGGAGCGGCGATTGGTAAGGCTATTGAGAAAGGTATGCAGGATGGATTATCTGCCAGAGTTACCCACGACGCAGAAGGTAGGGCCTTGACCGATGTTGCTGCATATAACCCATCTGCGGAAGCTGATTATCTTTTTGCTTTGCAACGTCTTCAAAGTGTCAATTTCTCCGTAATTGCGGAGTTAAAAACCAACAAAGATGCTAGCATTGAAACTATTATGAACCTTCTTTGTCTGGAAGACACTCTTGCTGAAAAATTAGGTTTGACCGAGTTACAGCCTCATGTTGAACAGCTGATGGTTCCCATTCATCATTCTCCGGATCAACGTGTCATTGGTGCTTCTACTTTGTCATTTTCATTAGATGTCTCCAGTTCCAGAGTCCGGAAGATTAAGGAAAATATTGCCAATCATAGATGAGCACTCCGTGATGTCTTTGTTCCCTTATCTGAGCCTTTGTCCGTTACGGCTTTAACAGGCACGAAAGGTACTTCTAATCTTATATCCGCCACTGTTGATACTACCATGGCTTTGTCTGTTACTTTTACTTCTACGAGCTCCATCCCTCCTATTTCTATAGATGACTATGAGGTTGTGCATGCGGATGGTCGAGAAGGTGCAGGTGGGGATGCTAACCCTTTCCCTAATGTTGATGACACGGAGCTGAATATCTCTTAGTGGCTTGTTATGATGTCTGGGCTTGGTCGTATGTGACCTACTTGTTGTAGCCTCTTTTGTGTAAACAATTTTTCTAAGTGTTTTTATCCGTTATATGTCGCGGTCATGGGTAACCTTTTTGAATGCGGTCAAATGTACTTGTACAATTTGAATGTTTTAATTCCTAATTAAAGTTTTGCTACAGTTATAATATCATGGCGACAAGTTTAACTTGGTAGTCTTACTTGAATATTTATGGGTTATTATCCCTATACTGGGTTTGCAATACCTCTTCCGTATACTTGAGTTAATTGTTAGGTTTACTCATCCTTTTGTTATACGGAATAACGTTTATTGGGTCATGCCCCATTGCGTGCGCGTCTTAATCACGAATATAATAATTTTTTAAAGTAAATAACAATAATTTAAAGTAAAATTTGTGAAGGTAGCTAAGCTTCACTTTTTATTAAAGTTTCAAAAAAAAGAAAACATTGCAATGCATGAATAAGATAGATTGGAATGCATTACCCCCACTGCGGAGTCTGCATGGGTGAATTGCTTACATTTTGTGAACGTAACACTTCTTAAGGTTGCTGATATTCCAAGTCCAGGGAAGCTGGTTTCTGTCACGGTCTTTTAACTTGTATGCGCCATTTCCAAGTGCTTCCGTAACCTCATACGGTCCTTCCCACTTGGGGCCTAATTTCCCTGTATCTTCCGCATAGCTTGCCTCGTTGTTGCTACACGAGATGCTCCTATTTAAAACTCATGCTTCATACCTTTTTTTGGGTTTGTAATACTTCCCATTTTTGCTTTTGCTTTTGGTTCACGTATTGTTCTTGTTTTCACTCTGTCTTTCCAAAGTTCTAGTTAACTTCCAAAGCTTCATTCTTATGTACTTAGATCCACTTCCACCGCTGTCATTAGTGTGGGCATGCCGATTTTCGGCTGGGGATGACGGCTGCCATCCGTATAATGAGAATGGAGTCTCCTCCTAGCAAATTTATCATAGTGCGATGTGCCCATAGAACATGAGGAAGTTCTTCCATCCAGTTTTTGATCCTTTCATCCAACCTTGCTTTTATCCATTCTCCAAGACTACGTCGCTCTTTACTACTACCATTGGTTTTGCGGAGGCTAACATAACAAAATCTTGCGTACGTAGTTTCTCGCACCAATCCTTGAATGGATTGTCTTGGAACTGCTTTCTGTTATCTGACATGATTTCCCCTAGGAGTCCAAATCTATAAACAATGTTATCCCACATGAATTTTTTGATCTGGTTTCCAGTAATGGTTGCAATTGGCTTGGCTTCGATCCACTTTATGAAGTAGTCGATAGCTACTATCAAGAATTTGACCTTTTCGGGTCCTTTCGGAAAAGGTATGGCGATGTCAATACCCTACTTGTTGAATGGCCACGGAGATGTGATTGGGCTTAACTTTTGTTGAGGGTTCCTTGGGACAGGCTTGTGAACTTAGCAGTCTTGACATGCTTGAATTAACTTTCTTGCGTCCTCGTGCATGGTTGGCCAGTAATAACCAATCCGCAAGGCCTTTGCCACGACGGATCGTGTGCCTGCGTGCATGCTGCAAGATCCCTCATGTATCTCTCTTAGAACATAGTTGGCCTGGAGTGGTCCTACGCAGCGTAGCCATGGTCCGAGGAAAGATTTTTTGTAGAGTATCCCGTTTATTATGGAGAACCGCCATGACTTGCGTTTCACTGCTCTTGCTTTTTTCCCTTCCGCTGGAAGTGTTCCGTCCGAGAGGTATTTAAAAATGGGGGTCATCCACGTATCTCCTTCCTCTTCCACTACTGCCAAAACTTCCGCTGCACTTATGGACTTTTCCTTCAGTTCCTCCACCAGCACTTGCTTACTCAAATGTGCAAAACTTGTTGATGCTATCTTACTTAACGCATCTGCCTTCTTGTTTTCATTTCTCGGAACCTGTTTTATTGAGAACGCTTTGAAGCTGCTAGTGAGCGTTTTTACCTTCTCCAAGTATCGAATCATGTCGGTTTCTTTTGCAACATACGTTCCGTTCACTTGATTGGCCACCAATCGTGAGTCAACATTTGCCTGGAGGTTTTCTACACCCATTTGCTCCGCTATCTTTAATCCAGCGATCAAAGCTTCATATTCCGCTTCGTTATTTGTTGCATCAAACCTGAACCTTAGAGCATAGGTGAACTCCATCCCTTCTGGATTGGTGAGTATCAGTCCTGCCCCGGAGCCATCTGCACAGGAGGATCCGTCCGTGAACAGTGTCCATGGGTCTGGGAGTTCTTCCGCGCCCTCCATGAGCGTATCTTCTAAGTTGTCCTCCGGACGTTCCACTATAAAGTCCGCTAGGATTTGTCCCTTGACCGATGTTCTTGGCCGATACTGGATGTCATGTTCTTCTAGCTCAAAGCTCCACTTGAGCAGGGTAGTGACCTTTCTGACTAGATTGAGTACTAGCTTTTCCATTGGACGCAGGTTTCTATCCAAATCGCCTGGAAGTATCTTTTTAGTCACTTACTAGATTGAGTACTAGCTTTTCCATTGGAGTGTAATTGATTTCTGGACCTCGCAGTGCTCGGCTGACGAAATAAATAGATATTTGCTTCCCGTCCCTCTCCGTCATTAGGACGACACTAATGGCCTCCTTTGCTGCTGCCAAGTAGATGATTAATTCTTCTTTCTCTTGTGGCGCGGCCATCATAGGCAATTCTGCTATCGACCTTTTTATTTGCTGGAAGGCCGTTTATGCTTCTGTGGTCCATTGAAAGTCACTTTTCTTAGTGCACTTTTTTAAAGTTTTGAAGAAGGGTAGTGACCTTTCGGCCGATTTGGATAGAAACCTGCGTCCAAAAAGCATTTGAAAGGATATCCGCAGAGGGATTCCACCTTCCAGTCTATTTTCGGTAGCGTATAGCCATCTTTTGGGCATGCTTTATTTAAGTCTTTAAAATCTACACACATTCTCCAGCTGTTGTCATGTTTTTTCACCATTACTAGGTTTGACAGCCAACTATGATAGTGGACTTCTTTCATGATACCGGTATTTACTAGCTTTTCCACATCTTCACATATTGCCTTGTTTCTCTCGGGTGCTTGCCCCCTTTTCTTTTGTCTGACGGGAAAACATCCCTTACGGACGTTCAACCTGTGTTCCGCTATGTGACGCGGAACCCTGGTCATATCTGCTGGTTTCCAGGCAAAGATATCCAGGTTTTGCCTTAGCAAACCACACAGCTTCTTTCGGCCTTCTTCAGTTAAGGTAGAACCTATTGCTATAGTTTGTTTAGGATATTCTGGATGAATTGCTACTTGAATCTTTTCTTCTGTGACCTTGTCAACCACAGGCTGCTGCGTTCTGGGCCCTGAGATCATTGCGCACTCCAGCGGTATGATCCTGCTACTCTGCAGTGTGACCGTTCCGCCTGTCACTGGGAACTTTAACATTCCGTGGGCCGTGGACGGGATTGCTTTGATTCTCCTTACACCTATCCTTCCTATTATTTTGTTGTACGGAGAATGCAATCTTACAACCATGAAGTTCATCCATGCAGAAGTTGAGTGTTCCTCGTCGCCTATTTTTACGAGCAACGATACTTGCCCCATCGGCCATATTATTTCTCTACTAAACCCGACCAAGTATGTGGTTGCGGGAACCATTTAGTTTTTGATTCCTGGCAGAGCTGGTTGAAACAATGTTCATACAGAATTTCTGAAGAGGCGCCCCCGTCCACGTACATGCGGTGGACAAGGTGTCCTCCTTTCTCAGCTTCAATAACCATGGGCCCTTCCGTTCTGTCTTCTTCCCCTAAGGGTGGGAACGAGATCATTGTCTCCGGAGAGAATGTTTGGGTGATCCTTTATTTGCTATCTTCCGTCCCGCCTGTACCATCAGGATTGCTAGTGGCTTGTCCTTTCCCGTGGCTTCTCCCTTCTTTGCCACCTTTGCTTGGTTTTTCCTATTGTTTTGCTTCAACTCTTTGATCAAATGCAACAGCTTTCCTGCCTTAAGCATTTCCTCGATTTGTCTTTTCAGGTGCATGCACTCATCTGTGGTATGCCCTACCTCTCCGTGGAATTCACAGAATTTGCTAGCATTCCTTTTTTCCACCGGTGTTGTCATTGGAGGAGGAGGTTTGAACTTTCCTTTGTCTAGAGCCAGGATCTCTTTTGGTGTTTTCGTGAGGAGGGCAAATATGTCTTGCCTTTTTTCCGGCCTTTGTTGATTCTTAAAGCCTCATTTCTTGAAATTTTTTCTGTGTCCGGCATCTTGCTGCTTCTATGACAGAAATGTCTTATTCCATTCTTGGTTGCCAGCTGCCACTTCTCCTCTGAGGAAGGCTGTGGTTATCTTCCATATTTCATCTACGGATTTTAGGATCTTGTCGTGCAAACGCTTAATCAGCTCAGGGTTCGTGATTCCATGCATGAATCCTGAGATTCTCATGACTTCCGGTGCCCCTTTAACATCCCTACTCTCAATCTTGAACCTCCGTACAAAATCTTCCGTAGACTCCCCTTCCCTCTGCTTTATGTGATGGATTTCGACGGGGTCTTTGATGCACTTCTTTTGCTGGAGGTAATTTGCCAAGAATGCTTCTTTCAGGTCGTCATAACTATCTATGGATTCCGGAAGGAGATCATCAAACCAAACCCTTGCATTTCCGGTGAGTGTGGAATTGAACATGTGACACCACGTTGGCATCGCCCACCGTTCTACCTTGGCAGCTGCCTGAAAAATCTTAAGATGATCTTCCGGATCTTCACTTCCGTCATACGTTTTGACATGACTAGGCATACGGATCCTCTTTGGTAGATCGAAATAGCGGATGCGAGGCGTGAACGGATCAGTCTCCTCGCATACCCATGGTTGGGATAGGTCCTCATCCTCCATACTTGACCTTTGCTTTTTAGATTTAGATTTCCAATGTCCTCCTGCACTGTCCTCGCTTTCTGACATCCTTCCTCCCTTACGTGAGTATGCTTTTCTATCATGATGCCTCTTAGGAGCGGGCTCCGTTCCTCGCGAGCGGGAACTCTGATAATAGCTTTCGGTGTCTCCGCGGCTGCTGTGATGTGACTGACGCCTTGAACTACCGGAGTATGCGGACATACCCTTTTCTTTATCACCCAACCTGTGGAATACACCCTTTTCCAATCTTCTGAACACCGTCTCTCTTTCCGGATCTTTTCTTCTAGGTGATCTGGATCGGTCGCGTCTTGGTTCAGGGCTTCTGGACATGCTGCGGGCATCTTTTGGTCCGAGTCTTTTCCTGACGTCTCTTCTTCTGCTTGGTGCCCCCGACTCAGAGTACTGTGAGGTCTCCTCAAAGTTGAGACGAGCTTTTACTGCCTTCAGCTTCTCTTGTTGCACTTTTTCTTGGTGCATCTTTTCAGCGAGGATTGGCAGCAACTGATTGTAGTTCTTATCACAAAATTCCCTAAGAGCTGCATCGGATGCGGGCTCATTTGGGTTTTCTTGTGATTTCTCTTTTCCTCTTCCCACCGTGTTCCGCACGGCGGACGTGTTTGTGGTAGGAGAAGGACCAGAATGTGTGCTCATGGTGAATATTTTAGGGAACGTAGTTGCGTTCGGGTCCCACGGATGGCGCCAACTTGTTAGTACAATTTGTGTTATGGGTTTGAATTGAATCTGGATCACTTGTTGGGCCGGGCCAGCAAGCTGTAAGTGGGTTGGATCTTGTACTAAATCAAGTGATTTGGATGGTTTCCTGCACAAATAAAGATAAACCGTTAGTCTTACCGTGGGGACGGACCCCACGATTAGACTCCGGCGTGAGAGTAAGAGACCATGTTGTCAGAGGTATGTGTGTCAGAGTGAGAGAGTAATGTGTACCTTTTTGGAATGTATGATGACTCCTATTTATAGGTGAGTGGTACTAGGGTTTCCCAGTATTTCGCGCATAATCTGTTAGTGGCCAGAGTGGGACCCTTGTCGGGCAAGGATCCGTGATAATCGTGATTGCTGCAGCGAACTAACTTCCGCGGACGTTAGTTAGTCCGCTGAGTAGCCTTGCGGAAGCGGCCTAAGGATAGTCCGCGTCCGTCTTAATACCTCCGGACCGGTGCCAGTGTAGTACTTGGGCTTAGTTCCGATCCGTTATGCTTATTTCTTATTTAATTGGGCCAAAGCCTTATCTTAATAGTTTGGGCTTAGCCCAAAGTCATGTTAGACTTCCTATACGTCATCACAAGTCGAGTGATCAAAAGTTGCATACTTTGTGAACTATAAACTTAAACAGTGATGACCCTAACGAATATTAATAGCTGTTTAAAACAAAATCTAACCAAAGTAAAGCTAGAATCAAACCCAAAATCTTATCTGCAAATAAAGACTCTTAAACAAAAACTAACCATTATTACCTGACTGTTTTTGCTAAAAAAATCTTTACAAGAGACTTTAGACTCAAAATAGATTACTACTTGATGCAATAGACATTCAAAAATTAACCATATAAAACAACACCTTCATGCATCATATTTCATACAAAAATCTAATAAGCAGTTTAGCTCTACCTTCAAGCTAGCAGACCTTGGGATATGACAAAACAAACTAAAAACTTAACAAATATACTTTTAAGCTTATAAAAAATAGTAACTAGACTTAATTAGAGCTTGCTTAATCTGACCTAATGACCAAAGATAACACAAGCAGATTAAACTGCTTGTGCCAAACACCCCTTTAAGCTTTTAAATCCAACTTTTAAGCTAGAACAGATTGTGAAATTATTCAAAAAGTGAAAAAAGATTAAGCATAATCTGAAATGAGGACAATTAGGCATTAAAACACAAAAATAAGCACAAGAAATAAGCAAATTAGCATAAGCAGTTTTGAGGCAATTTATAAGGCAGTTTATATGAAAGCATCACTCAAATGACTCGTAAGCTGAAAACTATAACTAATAAGCCTAAAAAAGATCTAATAGTACTAAATAAGCAATAATAAGCATAAATAAGCAAGCAATAAGCACAGAATAAGCAGAAATAACAAAAACATAAATTAAGCTAAAAATAGAGAAAAGGAAAAGTACCTTGTCTTTTGCACTAAACAAGGACTAAATGCTCTTAGAGAGCTTTTCTACAAGCTCTAGCTTATGAAAATAAGCTAGTAAAAGTACAATAAGCCCTTCCAGGTTTGGATTATCTTCCAAAAGCTTATAATGACTTTTGAGATGAACTAAATGACAACTAGTATTCAGTTAAGCTCTAATAAGCTTAACTGAATATTTAACAGCTTATTAAGGAAATAAAAGAACTTATTGCTTTAAACACCTTTTAAATGAAATTTGCATAAAAATTATATTAAAACACAATTGGAGATAAACTGAAATTTCATTAATCATAAAAGTTTACAATGCTTTAAAATGAAAATTACAATATGAAAAATGCATAATAAGCTGGAAATAAGCTACCCTAATCTACTCCTGCTCCTAAGCTAGATGATCATAACTGTGTGAAATCCTCTCCTATTTATAGCACATGAAAAAGCTTATAGCCCTTGAGATGCTCCTCCCTCCATCTTGATCTCAACCCTTGATTATAACAAACTCAAATCCATCCCTTGGATCACGTACACGTTATTGTAGCCAATTGGAATCCACGGGATTGCCAGCGTGGCTTAAATAGGTGTCAGAGGTGTCAGAGACATGTTCTAGAAGGATCAGAGTGTGTGTGAGTGAAGGATTTAACCTGTGTGATTTTATTTTGTATGTAAAAATAGAGGGAACGTGTGATGAAGATAAACATTAATTTCCATTTTTGACTCGTTAAGTTATAACTTTGACCATTCATTTGAGGTTTGACTTGGATTGGGCCAGGTTATAAAGTATTGGATTTGGGCTTTTCAATTTAGGCTTGTATTTGTTTAAAAGGTTTTTATGAATTGGAAATTGGATTAAGGTTTATATTTTATAGATACAAGGTTAATGGGCTGACCCGGCCTAATAAAATGGGTATGGGTTGGCCCATTAAAAATGTATACGCCTTCGGCTTTGGTTTTTTGTGCTCTTTCCATTCCCGTGCTCGATTTTGTCTGCTTTGCCTTTGTTTTTGTCCTTTTATTTAATATCCGTACCTACAAGACACAAATCACAAAATACACATAGACAATGCATTTTTTTTTTATTGTTTTTGGCATTATGGTCTTTTTAGTCTCATTTTTTTAGGTAAAAAGTATGTGTATTATAGTTACTTACCGAAAATCCTCATATTTAACTATTGACGTTGTCCTTACGCAATTGTCATTAAACTCACCTTAGGAAAACCCAAAAATTTTCATCCCCTTAGGACTAATACCTCTTGAAAATTATAAGTGTTTATCTAAGGGGATTAAGAAATTACTAGTTTTGAATAACCCCCCGTTTGACTATTTTAATGCATTTATTATTATTCATTTATATCATAACTTTTTCGGAACAAGAAACACTAAAAGGATAAATTCATCGTCCTCGATTTTTCACCCGTCCCAAACAAAGCTTAAAAACGAAATCATTGTTAAATATAAGTTAAGATGCTAACATTACTCATAAATGCTAATTGTGAATGCATAGCTACTTTCTGCTCCCTTATCCTAAGCCCTCTAGAATTTATGTTTTATTATTAGTGACAAATAAATTATCGGCCTTATTTATATAAAGTAAACCCAGTTTTAGACCATAATTTGTTTTGAAATCCTTTCCTAAAGAGACAATATGGTGAGAATAAGGTCCACATTAAGGTTCTAATTTCGCATGATTTAGGGGTTATCCTTTTATTTCATCCAAAACAACTCAACTACGAGTCCAGAAATGGAGGCTTTATTTAGATAATTCGGAGTCGAATCTTGGCTTTTTTCCTTATTATTATTGCAACATTATTAAACCTCGGTCCTTTAAACAACTGCACTTCGGTATGCGATGCCGACCATGGTCCCCCTCCACAGGAGTCCTTATTTCGACCTCGGGTTAATTTTCTCGACCTTTTAGAAAGTTTGCAACATCGTTGTGAGCGGCAAGATGCAACAAAAACTTTTATCAGTCTCGGTATTTTTACTATGTGCCCTTATTTAGAGACTGCCACACGGTTGTGGCGCAAGAGGCAGTAAACTTTTTATCAGCCCCCACATTTATTATTATTTTATTACCTCCACACTTTAAACGATCCACATCGGTTGTGAGCCGGCAAGAAGTAGTGGTCTTTATTCGGTTTGGTTTATACCATAACTATTATTATTATAGCCAATTGCGATCTTAAAGTCCCATGGTCTTTTTTAACTACCTAGACAACGGTAGACGAAGCCATAGGAATCGGTAGCTATTTTCCGTAACACTGACAAAGCTCGATGTGTACCTTAATTTCACCAGAAGGAATCTCTACGAAGTGATTTAAACTAAGAATCGCAAAAACCAAAGTAACTTTATTTATTCAACAATTATATAATGTTTATTAAGCTTATAGGAGCAAAAAGCCACAATTAACACTACTCTATATTTAGCATCTAACTTATATAAAACTCTATCATTTTTTGTTCTTCGCAAATTTAAAATCTTTACTAAAAAGATCCAGTGTGAATGCTCTGTTAATAATCAGCTTTGCTTATTTTAAAGTCTATATGGGGAAACTTGCAAACTCTTGGTATTTTAAACTAGATTTCGCGTTTTAATGCTTCTTGTATAAAAGTACTAGCAAAAACTTAAATTTTATATAAGTTAAGGGCAGCTAGAGAGCACATGTCGATCAAAGTCCAAAATTTATTCCTTAAAAAGACAAAACTACGTGTCAAAACACTTATTTTATTTTTGAATTTTTTTTAATTTTGGCCCAAAATCATATATTTTTGCTATTTTTGGTGGCAAAACGGGGTTACATGAAGACAAGGCAAATGCAAGTAAGATCAAATCGAAAGATTCCCCCATACTAGAACTACACATTGTCCTCAATGTGAGACTATTACCCCCATACTAATTTCAATGTATAATCCAAATATTAAGGGGTCTTCTACGCAAATCTAAAGTCGTTTATTAATTATGTTAATAGATAAACGTTAATTAATAAGATCTAGGATATCGGATTCCCATATATAAGCGTGCGAAGGATTGAAGATTGAGTGAACAATGGACAAAACCACGAGCACGAGAGTCTTCATAATCCGGGGCAATCCTGGACATAAAACACAAAACATGAAACACGAGAAAGGAAGAAAGGAAAGAGGCGAGCATCTAACATCACAAATATTAATAATAATTATACTAATATATATTACTTATAAGGATAAGATGGGTTGCCACCCACGAAGCACTTGTTTTTATGCGAGTTTCTAGCTTGACTCTCCCTTATGATCATTCGTATGATATTAGGGATGAAACACGTAGAAGAGCAAACTTCCATTGGACTTTTTTATGCCACCGGTTCTAGAGAAGAAAAATGAAAAGCGGAGATGCCGGGGACAAAAATAATATCCTTACTCCCGGAGGAGAGAGGAAGAAAAGAATCCACCGGATAAGTAAAATAAGGAAGGAAGATTCGGATAACATATGTGAAGGAAAGATAATGGCGATCCTCAAAGGGTAAGCTCACATATGTAGGAGAATTTTTTTTCTTATGAATGCCGGGGTCGAGAACTATGACCATCCTCTTCAAATCCTCTTTATCAAGTTTATCCTTTAAACTTCTCGGGTCATGATCTAAAAATACCTCGCGAGGGAGATTAGGGGTAGTGTCCTTAATAACTAAACTCTCAAGATAGATAATGTATCCCTCCAAGTTGTAATAAT
The DNA here is from genome assembly GCA_026074375.1 of Tanacetum coccineum. NCBI lineage: Eukaryota > Viridiplantae > Streptophyta > Magnoliopsida > Asterales > Asteraceae > Tanacetum > Tanacetum coccineum. The sequence continues at coordinate 15,215 of BQNB010151155.1, forward strand.
CGTCCACAATATCCGTAGAAACAACAATATCTAGAAAGGCATCGACCTCATCAATATCACCTCCTGGGTCGAAACATTCATCCTCATTAAAAGTGGAGAGAGGTGTGACTAGCAAATCCGGCTCATCAAGTTTAGAAATAAGAGTCCTCGCTCTCGATGTCCTCTAACACCTCATCAAAAAGAGGATTTACGTCACTAGAAATGTATTCGTCATCGAATTCGAAAAGAGGGTTCGAGTAAATTTTAACATTTTCTTCTGGAACGTCCTCATCTGATAGTGACTCGTCATCACTTGAGGTAAATTCATTATTTGAATCGAAGAGAGGGTTAGAGAAAGTCATGAATTTTTCCTCATAAACGTTAATGGGAGAGAAATCATCACACGAAAGTAAATCACAATCACTATCACTCTCGGATGTATCCTCGGACTCACTTGGGATTAGAGCAAGGTCCTCAACACTAGACTTTATGAATTCGTCCGATTCCTTTTTCAGGAATAGTGCTAAGGTCCTCATTCCCCATGATGAGAGAGTCCTCGGGCTCTAAAGTCGGTAAGTCGGGTGTGATTGAAACTGACAGAGGAAGTTTAGAAATAATATCTCTCAAAGGAATAGAACTCTCCTCGTCATCATCGTCATCATAGCAAAAAAATTGAAACGTTGCGAAGGATAAGTACTAAGATTAGCCACCTGCTCTAGACGCTGAAGCTCTTTCTTTTTATTA
>BQNB010151156.1:0-15937 GCA_026074375.1 Tanacetum coccineum
GACCTTTTGCCTTGGTCAAGGGCATTCGGTTAGGATCTGTAATAGGGTTGCTATATAAGTGTGTGCTATACCACGAATCACTAATGATAGGTCTTCCAAAGCAGAGGGGTATAAAGCTGTTCCCCCTCCCATTATAGGGAACTTCTTAACCCCAAGAGCTGACATATCTTTTGTTGGGTTAGATGAATATGCCATAAGGAATAAAATCATTGAATCACAAACATCTTAACTTAATAATAAAACAAGTGAGACTACAGGTCAAACAAATAATGCAAACACTATAAAGCCTAAGTTAGCCAGTGAGTCAGTTGTGTCTAATCTTAACAGAGATAGAGTTATCATTGAGGATTGGTACTCAGATGATGAGGAAGTAGTGTCTGAAGTGCAAACAGTTAGACCTGAGACTCAAATAGTAAGACCTAAGACTCAAACAGTTAAGACTATAGATGATAAAAGTAGTCAAAATTCTAAGAAACAAGGAATTGGTTTTAGGAAAGTAAAAGCTTGTTTTGTTTGTAAAAGTATTGACCACTTGATCAAAGACTGTAATTTCTATGACAAAAAGAGTCAAGAGTCTAATCTAAAAAATGTGGTTAATACTGGTAAAAGGGAGGGCAAACCAGTATGGGATAATACCAAAACAGTTAATCATTAAAACTTTTTAAAATACCCACATTTAGGTGAGACTTTTGTCCTTTTAGGAGTACTAACAAGAACAGGTTTGCATAGGCCAAGTATTAGTACTGTTAGGCCAAGTATTAATACTGTTAGACCAAGTATTAGTACTGCTAGTCTAAGTATTAATACTGTTAGACCAAGTGTTAGTACTGCCAGGCCAATTATTAGTACTGCTAGGCCTGTTTATGCTTCTAGACCCATTTACCCAAGAATGGACAATGTAAGACCAAGAGGCTCATGTTCACCTATCAAGAGGTCTTACTACATAAAACCAGCCTTTAGACCCAAAGACTTAAAACAACAAGTTCAAACTTTTTGGGTTAAAAATATGACTACTGCTGGGACAAGAGCAGTAGTTAATACTGGTAAGGGTAAGCTAAATACTAACCTTAAAAGGACAAGATAGGTTTGGAGGCCTAAGGAAAAATACTTGGATCATGTGTCCAAAGATAGTGGATCATTCATACTCAAGAAGGTTGAGTATGTTGACCCAAAAGGGATTTCCAAGTCTGTAATGGCTTGGATCCCTAAGAGATACTAATTCTCTTACTTTTTGTGCAGGGCAATCCAAAGATCTTGTTACAGGATCATGCAGTGGTGGATAGTGGTTGCTCTAGCCATATGACTGGCAACAAAGCTTATCTTTTAGACTATGAAGATTTCAATGGAGGCTTTGTGGCTTTTGGAAGTGATCCCAAAGGAGGTAAAATTACGGGTAAAGGTAAAATCAAAACTGCTAATTTAGACTTTGATGATGTTTACTTTGTAGATGAACTTTAAGTTTAATTTTCTTCTGTTTCATAAATGTGTGCAAGAAAAATCAGTGTCCTTTTTAATGAGTCCTGAGATGCCTTATCTTATCTCTAGCTTTAAGCTCTTGATGTAGTCAAGTTGTACTTAGAGCTCTAGAAAAGATGTTGTGTACAACTTGGAGTTAAAGAACATTGTTCCATTCTGGAGGTATAACTTTTTATTATGCAAATGCAAAAAGTGAGTCTATATTTATGGCACAGGGAGATTAGGTCATGTAAAATTTCAAAATATAAAATAACTTGTTAAAGGTCACATAGTTAGAGGATTCCTTCAAAAGTTTTTGTGAACAACCACAACTTGTGTTGCCTTGCCAAGAAGGGAGCAAAAAAAAGGCCCTCCTGTAAGGCCAAGTTAGATAGAATCATCAGAAAACCCCTAGAATTACTTCATATAGACTTATTTGGACCTGTCTCTGTAGAAAGCATCAATAAGAAAAGGTACTGCTTGGTTGTGACTGATGATTTCAGCAGATTTAGTTGGGTATTTTTCTTAGCTACCAAGGATGAAACGTCTGAAATCCTTTGTAATCTTATAATAGGCTTAGAAAAATAATTGAATCATAATGTTAAAATCATTAGATTTGATAATGGGACAGAGTTTAAGAACTATGATATGAATGAATTTTGTGCTAAGAAAGGAATCAAAAGGGAGTTTAGTGTAGCTAGAACTCCACAACAGAATGGTGTTGTAGAAAGGAAAAACAGGACCCTAATTGAGGCAGCTAGAACTATGTTAGCAAACTCACTTTTACCTATCCCATTTTGGGCAGAGGCGGTTAATACTGCTTGCTATGTACTGAATAAGGTATTAGTGACCAAACCTCAAAATAAGACACCTTATGAACTATTAATAGGTAAATCACCTAGTATTAGTTTTATGAGACCTTTTGGGTGCCCCTTGACTATTTTAAACATCTTAGATTCCTTGGGTAAATTTGATGGGAAATCTGATGAAGGTTATTTGCTTGGATACTCTACCTCTAGTAAAGCCTTTAGAGTATACAACAAAAGGACCAAAATGGTAGAAGAGAATTTGCATATTAATTTTCTTGAAGATCAACCAAATGTGGCAGGAACTGGTCCTAATTGGATGTTTGATCTTGATTTTCTTACAAATTCAATGAATTATGTTCCTATTAGTGTAGAAAATCAGGTTAATGTGGATGCAGGTACACAAGATTATTATGTTGCAGGTTCATCAAGAAAAGATAAAGGACCTACTCAGGAATACATATTGCTTCCACTACAACCTCATAGGACAAGGTTTCCAGTAAAGGATGTTGTTCAGGATGCACAAGAAAAACCTTCTGAAAATGTTTCTTCAGACAAGGATGTCCAAGATTCAGAGGATGCTGCTGATAAGGAAGAACAACATCAGATGCAAGAAAATGAAAAAGATTTGCAAGATGAACTTGAGATAATGGTAACTCAGGAATTGGCTGCTAAAGCTATGAATGATGTTTCAAGACAAGCCTTTGAAGAAGAAAAGAGGAAAATTGCATCTCAAAAGAAGGCAGCTCAAACTACCAGTACTAACCAACTTAGTACTGATAGGCCATCTGTTAATACTGATAGATGATCAATGATTGGTTCCCTGATGTATTTGACTGCATCAAGGCTAGATATCATGTTTGCTGTTTATGCATGTGCAAGGTTTCAAGTCACTCCAAAAGCTTTCCATTTACATGTTGTAAAGGGGATCTTTAGATATCTCAAACATCAACCCAAACTAGGGTTATGGTATCCTATGGATTTACCTTTTGAACTAGAAGCTTTCTCAGATAGTGATTATTCAGGGGCAAGCCTTGACAGGAAATCAACAACTGGTGGATGTCAATTTCTTGGTAGAAGACTCATATCTTGGCAATGCAAAAAGCAGACAATTGTGGCAAATTCTACTACTGAGGCATAATATGTTGCAGCTGATCATTGCTGTAGGTAAGTACTATAGATACAAAACCAAATGATAGATTATGGCTTTAACTTCATGAACACCAAAATCCATATTGACAATGAGAGCACCATATGTGTTGTCAAGAATCCAGTCTATCACTCAAGAACCAAGCACATTGAGATTCGACATCACTTCATAAGGGATTGTTATGAGAAGAGATTGATAGATGTTCTCAAGATTCACACTGACTCAAATGTTGCAGACATTCTCACCAAAGGATTTGATGTTACCAGGTTTAACTTCTTAGTAGTTAGCATTGGAATGTTAAACTTGTAGTTACATTTGAGGAGAGGTTAAATTGTACAGTTTGTAAAGACTAGTAACTACTTCTAGTTTACATTAATACTGCTAGGGTATTAATGCTGATAGTTCAGATTTAGTTAGTTCAAGTTCATGGTATATTGTAGCATTTTTCTTATTTTTGCACTAACTTTTCAGGATAAGCATGGATTTAAGGTTGGATAGATGCAGTCCTGGCAAATACTACTCATCTATTGTCTGTAAGTACTAAGTATTAGAGTTACTTCTGGTAGTTTACAAGTTAATTCTGGTAGATTACTTGTTAATTATGTGGACTTAAAGTTAATTTTGGTAGTCTATACGTTAATACTAGTAGTCTATATGTTAATTCTGGTAGACTATATTAGTACTGGTAGACTAATTTTAATACCGGTAGATGACCGTTGGTGCTGGTGAGGGAAAATTTACTTTTCTTATTTTAATATTACCGTTAGAGATTTTTACGGCGCGTACTTCTAACATAGGTTTTCTACTTGGATAATTACTGCACTTTCTTCAATACAATATCTTTCTTTACTCTAAAGAAACTTCTTTTACACACGGTCCAATAAGAAACCTTGTTATCATATCGATAAAAACATCAATTCCCTCTTCCTCTACAAGCACTTAGTAAATTCACTCGCACAACCTGGATTAGAATTTACATTCTTACGATTTCTGTTCATCAACGAGTCCATATGGCCAATCTTTAATACTCAGACAAGCATAATATGGTTGCTTTCCTAAAGAAACCAAATGAAAGTGTTGGTTTCACTGAGGTAGTGGATTTTCTTAAAGGTACATCTCTCAGGTATGCCTTATCTCGTAATCCTACTATCTATGACTCCCTAGTCAAACAGTTATGGAAAACTGCCCCAGTCTTAACACTTGCTAATGGGACTCTAACAAATCAGTACATCTATAGACTCTAAAGAGTAACTATTGATTGAGGCATCTATCGAGGCAAGTCAAACTTCATTGGGCAGATGCAACAGGAATACCACTTTATCTGATGCAGAAATATATGACTGGATTAGCCACATTGGCGGTATGTTACTGAGGTAACTTACTTTTGAAAAGGAATTTTACACCCCAATGAAATTTCTAATCCATCATTATTTTCCACTGCTTAAAGCCCTAGTCTGGTGGAATGGGACAATTGTAGTACTATTGCTACTGCATTAATCTGTCTATCTAGCAATAGAGTTTATAATTTTTCTAAAATAATTTTTGATGGGATGGTTCATAACATAGAGAGTAATACAAAAAATTTAATGTATCCAAGGTTTTTACAAATTATTTTGGATATTATAACTGAAAATAAAAGAAGGTATTTAGCCCTAACTTTGACCAAAAAGCCATTGCAAACATGAAAAGGGGTTATGCCCAGGGATATTCACCGTTGCCTGCCTGCCTAGTTGGCAAGGGCACTTGGATTCAAGGTGAAGGCTCAACACAACCAGCTGAACCCCATCACACACCTGTTGATCCAATCTTATCCACATCCCACCCACATCAATCACCACCTCATTCACCACATCAATCACCACCTCATTCACCACCTTATTCATCACCTCATTCACCACATCAATCACCACCTTTTTCACCACCTCAATTTTCACCATCTAAGTCTTATGAAGCACCTATCCCTGAAGGTAATACATCAGGAAGTGCTGAGGATAGTATGCAACTTAAAAAATTGATGGGTATTGTACCTAAGTTGGTGACCAAGATTGAAACTTTAGAGACAGAGCTGCAATAGACAAAGACAACTTATGTAAAGGCAGTTCTCACCTTGGTTAACAGGGTAAAGCTTCTGGAAAAGGAATTAAAAAGAAAGACAAAGAAAGTGGTAGTTTCTGAATCAGAGGGTGAAGAACCAGAGGCTCAGGGGAGGATAATTCAGGATATTAATGATGATCCTCTAGTTTCTTTGGTAAGAGAATCCATGAAAATGAAAGAGAAGTCAACAGATTTTGTTACTCCTACAAAAGATTCAGGGGATGATCAAGAAGAAGATATCAGTCCTACAACCTTTGAGGCAGCTAAAACATTGTCAAATGTTGCTTCTTAGGGTGTTAGCAAGGTAAAATCAACTGATAAAGGCAAGAGATATAGATGGAGAGCAAGGTCAGTGGCTAAGATTATTAATATTGAATTGGATGTTGAAGAAGAGATTAATACTGGTATTGAAGAGGTTAGTACTGGTAGTGCTAAAGTTGATTTTGGTACTGCTAGTAAAAGGGGTTAAAGGGAAAATGAAAGAGCTCTCCAATGTTAAGAGGACATCCAGGCTAACTCCTTAAAACGAAAGAACAAATAAGACAAGAAGTAAGCTGGATTGGAACAGAGGCTATAAGATTGCTCGCAAGCTCAATGGATGAAGAAGGTTTCAAAATAGATCTTTAGAATAAGATGTTAGCTAAAAGAGTACAGGAGAACAAGAATTTGTCAGAACAACTCTAAAAAGAAGAAAGGTTAAGTCAAAGGTTGCACAATTTTTATACAGAAGAAGATTAGGGATACCATTAGGGCAAAACTACAAGCTAATACACGAGGATCAAGAGTCTTCAGGAGAAAGTATAAGACAATGATGGATTTTTTGCATAAGAATGGTGAAAATGATAAAATGAAAAAAGAAGTTCTATGCTGAACAAAAAGGCTAAGCAAAAACAATAAGGCCAATGACACAAGCTACAACAAAGAGTATATCATGAGTACCTCATCAGAATTAGTACATGGAATCTGTCTCAATTAAAGAAGCTTTCTTTTGAAGAATTAAAGACTGAATTTGAAAAGTTGTTGAAGAGTATTGAAAATTTTGTGCCAATCGAAACTAAAGCAAGAATGAAAAGACATGGATTAGAGCTAGAACAAGAAACTTCAAAGAAATAGAAGATTGACATTGAAGATGCTTCAATCACAAAGGGAAAAGATAAAGCTTAAATAAATGAAGAAATTGAAGACACAGTTAAGAAAACAGGAAAGAGAAGAAAGCAAAAGAGCAAGAAAGGGATAAAATCACACAAGACTGCACAAGATGAGTTCAACAAGGAAAGAGAAGCATATGTGAAAAGATAAGTCAAAGATGCTTCCATCCAGAACAGAATTGGAGTAGATGTTATTCCAACTGCTACAAAACCTCCTACTATTGTAAATTGGAAGATAATGTTCCCACAATCAAGCAAACACTGCTTATCCCAGATACATAGAAATGATGGTTCTGATAAAATTTATATAATATTTGGAAGCTATGCTTTTTTTTTAAAGGATTTTCAAGAGATGAGCTTGTTGAGTTGTACAGATTGGTGATAAAGAAGTATGGAGCAAATACACCAGAAGAGATGTATGACAGAGTACTTTGGGGTGATCTCAAGACCATGTTTGATCCACCTCTTAGTGAAGATGCAATCTGGAGTTTTCCACTTCAACAAAAGATAATCAATTAGAGGTATTATTCTACTTGTGTTGTACATTGCTTAACGTTGGATGCATCTACTTTATATATGTTAGCAGATAGAAAATATCCTTTGTTAAAAGATGCTTGCCAAATGATGCTAAAGATGACGCTTCTATGGGTAAAATGGATGAAGTTGTTATCAATCTCGTGAAGATAATGTAGAAGCAAAGCAGGGGAAAGAAAGTGATGAGTCTCTAAGTAGCAGTGAGCATATTTTTGGAAACTATAGGCTATAATGGAAGTGAGAAGTGTTTGGGTGTTGGCTAACCACCACACAACAAATGGTCATCAGTTCACCATGCTTAATAGGCATAAGAACTGGCTAGTCCAAAGAAAACGGCTTTGGTAAAGACTTCTCAAATCTGTTTATGGTTGACAGTTTACCAAAAATTGTATGGTAATCAATGCACCATAGTATTGAACTAAAGCATCGGCTACTCTAGAGCAAACGGCTACTGGTAAAGAGATCTCAAATCCGTTGATAGCTGAAAGTTTGCTAAAAACTATAAGGTTATCAATGCACCTTATTATTGCAATGAAGCATTGACTAGTCCATAGCAAACGGTTCATGGTAAAGACATATCAAATCCATTGATGGCTGGTAGTTTGCCAAAAAACTACTTTAACACCCCTATTTTTACATATAGCAGCGGAAGCTAATCTGGGGTATTACTTCAAGGTATAACAGTCATAATCATAGAAAACGAATCAAAAAGAGTCGTTTATGAAATAATTTTATCATTTCATTATTTTTACAAGATTTTTTACAAACGAGGTTCCCAAATTCTATACAATAAAGTTTTAATGATAACGGGTTTTTTTCATCTTCATGCCTCGCCACTCTTGTGCCATTAGTTACCTGAGATAAACTGCTAAAAAATCAACACAAAGGTTTGAGTGAATCCATAGGTTTAAGTAATAATAATTCTGAATGCAAATGCCGATAATTTCGGTTACGTTATATACACCCGGTATGAAAAATATTAGTATCTTGCCATTAGCTCATGAATCCGAAGCCCTTGAGGAGTATGTAGATACGTTATAGCCCCTAAGCGAGTACATCTTGCCATAATACCCGCGTGATTTCTAATGATGTGCCAATGGTTACACGTAAACTGGGTACCACCAACGGGGAGTCCAGTCCTCAAATGGATCTATGAACATCATTCACGCTTACTACGGAGAGAATTACGTTCATGATTATGGGGACTTAAAGGCAAAGCAGTTACTTAGGCAATACTAAATTGAAATAGCATACATACATAATTGAATTCATGTTTATAACATGTATCCCCCTCACGGGTTTATAAAAAGATTGAAATGCGAGGCTGTGAACTCACCTGAACGGTTATAGGGAAATTGATAGCAATGTATATGAAATGAATAGTAACAGCTTCGTCATAGGCAACATGTGAATACATATTTAATGGTCCTTCATGATTGATTGAATATGGTAATTTTAGAATATATGTGTTGATTTTGGATATAAAGATTATTCTAAACACCGTTCGGCCATCATAATTCAAAAGTCATTCATAAACTATTTTGAGAGCTAAGGCACTTTAAATCTAAACCCAACAACTCAGTCAGAACGTAATACCAAGATAAAACTCCTTAATATGAAGCTCCATAATATTGTGGTATGATATGGATCTGGGACATGATTTTTGAAAGCACATCGATGATGAACGATATAATAGTTATAACTGTAAAACCCCGTATTTAAGGTCACTACTTATTCTGAATTAATAATTATTCCTTAAAGTTTAAATAATTCATTTTATTATTTTAGTCGGTTTTTATTAAAATTGTTAATTTTAAAACCCTCGCGAATCTTACAATTTAAATTATCTGTTTTTATCAATCGAGAAACCAATGACTTCCGTATACGGCCTTTATGCCAATATTATATTTATTTTTTGTATTAATTACCTTACCTCAGTTCTATATTGCACCTTGACAAAAATTGATTTAGGAACAAGTATCGCTAGCTAAGGTTTTAGGCCCTCAGGTTAATAAGTATTATTAGATAAGCAAGAATGGGTCAAAAGCCCACTCCCTCCCCTCTCTTAATAACCGAACCAAACACACACTCAATCATTCAAGAAAAAGAAATCCATCTTCCTTCCCACATTACTGTGAGTGTCGAACAACACCAAAACCATCATCAACATTCATCAAAAACCCACCTTAACAATTCTATTCTACTCAAAATCAATCCTAAACTAACCCCAATCATTATCCAATAACAAATAGCCGTCATGCATGATTTATTTCTAAAGTTCTTAATTTCTTGATTTTTGATTTTGAAGGGTTTGATCTAATTAAGTGTAAAAGGAGTAACAAGGAGTGGATAATTAGTGTTTGGTGAGGCAAAATCAAGTTAGGGTTTGATTGTTTGTGTGTGTGGGTGCCACGACAAGAAACACAACCCACATAGGGTTTGTATTGGATCATTTACTTCTTTTAAGAGTCCTTCACCATTGTCCGATATCCGCGCGCACTTGCTCCCAGGTAACTTATATGCTCCCTTTTGCATGCTTATTGATATTATATTAATAATGAATATATAATGCTTGGTTATTATTTTGCTCTCATACGTCTATCTTATGACGTCATACTGTTTACCTTATATCGGTCAGTTATATATTGACCACTCCGACTATCGCGTACTTCCTGTTTTCTTATTTTCTCCCTCGAACGTCAATACTAGTATTATATATAGATACTCGTACATATGTGCATAGTACTATGGTAAGTCTTAATAAGTTCTTTTACTTCAATATTATATGAGCGTTGCGGTGATCTCTGAAACATTAACGTGACTTTATTTATTTCCTTTTTGATAATATTGACATTCGGTGTACTTTGTCAATTCCACTAGTTATTTTATTGTTCGACTCCGAGTCCGAACACTCTTCTATGCTTTTGAATCGCGTATGTTGTGTTTGTAATCTATTGTTTTGAAGTCTTCCATTCGATGAGAGTACGACTTCATCTTGTTATCTCGGATCGTGCCGTAATTTGGCACACATCTTTGGAACGCGATTGACTAACGTCTCATTATTCTTCTCGTTACTTCTTATGATTTTGAAGAATCATGCCGTCAAGTAGACACTCCTTTTTACTTATTGTAACATTGTTTTGATACTGTGTTTTGTGTCGGCCATGCTTAAGTAGGATGATTTATAATCGTCTTATTGAAATGAATTAGGACGCTTCTTCATTTGAATAAGGAAATTATAAACCACCGAACCATAAGTTCATAATTCATCACTTACAAGGATTGGGACGCCTCTTTTTGTAAGTGACAAATTATAAATGAGTGGGCTTATGTGTATTCGACATAGCGTGTGTTCGTCCGTACGAAACATTCTTTGGGCTATGAACTTCTTTCGACTCATAATTTGTTATATGAATTTTTCCGAATTTATATCGACCGCGGCAAACTTGATAAGTTAATAGTAATGAACCCTTAATCGCTTCTAAGAATTGATGACTTGCTAAATTCCTCGTTTCCAATGGCTTCTTCTTCGAGTCATGTATTTTATTTTTTTTCCTTTTAAGGATACTCGCGACATTTAATCCGTTCGCTTATGCACGTTGCATGTATTTGATGTTTTGACCTTTTCTGATTTAGTTTCCGCTGGAAACCTCGGCGATGACTAGTCTATATCCTCATCTTTTCACAATTTAACCGAAGACGATTTAGACGAATTGAACACCGGGAAGTCGCTCCCTAAAGGGGTAGATACTTTAACAACCCGAGTTTTTCGACGCGTAGGACGGTCGCAAACCCGACGTCGTAAATATTATTTTACGAGTTTCCGTGAGCGAGAGTCGACATTTAAAATTTTATTTGTCGATAGTAATATTTTCGTATTTTATTATGAAAATTTTAAAAAGATTTGATTATTTTTACTTTTGACGTTTCGCGAGTTGACGTTTGATCGCGTGTTCGTTAATCGTTTCGAGCCTCGTAAAAATTTACGACGCGTCTTGTAAATATTTTATTTATCATAAAATATTATTTTATGAACCGTGTCATTTTTATTTCTCGACCTTGGTCATGGCTCGAACATTAGCTCGCGTTTTACTAAATTATGTCTAGTTAACTTTTGACTAAAAAGTGTTTACACAAAATTTTACAAGATAATAAAAAGTAAAAAAAATAATATTTATGCATGCCTAGCCATATTAGGCGTCGGCTACAAAGCCCCCAAAACACTCAATGTGTTTCTTTTTATTTGATTTCTTATACATGCAAGTAATGATGATTTTGTGGCTTCCAAAATATGGTCAAAGTCTTATACACACTCAAGTAAAAACTCATAGTCTAAAAAAAAGGTTTTGGTTCTTCTCTCTTTGTTCCTTGGTTCAGCCGGATTTTAACACACACACACTAACCATTTTTCCATTTTTATCTTAAAAACACATATAAACATCACTCAAACAAGGATTTAAACCAAAAAAAAGGAACCAAGTCTTAGCAATTGTTTTCCCTTTTCTTCTCCCCTTTGGTTCGGCCGACTACACCTTTTTTACTCACAAATATTAGTTGGATGATGATACTTTTACTCACCATGGAGAAAAATTAACATGCAAAAAGGTTCGAGTTTGCGATTTCGGTTTGGTTTCGAGATGGGGGTGTGCCGCGTTTAGAACTCAAAGCAGGCAACCCGACACTTTTGTTTCCGATCTTGCTCGTATAATTCATTGTGAGCCTTCCTTTTTCTTTTGTTTCGATTGTTTCGTATATTGATTTAATTTTTATATATGTGATGAAATCTATTGAAACTTGCGGCGTCTAAAATAATATGTATTTGATTATCAAGCGGGATCTATATGCATTTACAAGTTGTATTGGATATATTTTAGATGAGTTTTTGGGTCGAAAATTTGTTTCGACGTGTTTTGTAACTAGTAGAATTCGAGGCAGATAAACTGAATGGCGATTCGGGTTTCGAGATTTCCAAATTGATTTTGGATTACAAAATATTGTAGAGTATATTTTTGCGGTCGTTTTGATATAAAATGGGACTTCTAACTCCCAATAACGAAGAAACTAGAGGGAAAACGAGATATACACTTTAATAAGAAAAATAAGTCACTATCAGAGATTTATTAAATCTGACAGATTTGGTAATTCGACGTTTTGAGCACTTTCGAGTCCGTTTCGGCCTTCCGGCGAAACACGAAAGTTGTTCGGAATGACGTTTTACATAAAACCTCTTTTTGGTCAAAGTCGTGAAAATGTAATATGACGGGTCAAAAACGAAAAGTAACTTCTGCAGTTTTATAAAAATTTAAAGTCAGCAGATTCTCGTCATGGGTATTTTGTCATTTTTACGTCGAGATTCAAGTTCTCGACTAAAAACTGTAAGTTGTTCGGAGAGAACGACGTTCCGCATAAAATCTTTTTTTCGTCCTAGTTGTGAAAACGTGATCTAGTGGGTCGTTTTGGTTGGGTTAGACTTAGAAAATAAATATACTATTTAAAAAGTAAAACGTAAAAGTCAACGAGTACTTTAAACGTTAACGTGTTATAAAAATAATATATGTCTAATAAAATGATATCAATGATATGCTATTGTAAATAATTATTTTAAGACCGTTGGTCGATTATAAAAAGTAAGGTGTTAAATATTAGTAACCTTTGTAAAATTAACGACGTACTCTTTTAAAATAGAAAGTTTTCAATAAAGTGATTTAACTTATGATTGAAGGTAAATGAGTATCTAAGATATACTAAGTGTTAAGATATAGGACGCGCAAGTAGATTTCTCATCACTTGTATGTACGCATATATTATATATATAATTAGTTTCGTCGTAACGATGTGCGCATCATTGATCGTAGTTCGTGCGTATTATAATCGAGCAACATAATTATAGGTCGTGATCATATTCGTTGCCGCATTGTTCGAGACTTGGGTTGATTATTTGATTCTTCGACTTGAATCAAGGTGAGTTCATAGCCCCACCTTTTCATTTTTAATGGCTTTCTTAAACTATTTTTGGGGTGAGAATACATGCTTGTTTTACCGAATAACTTATCGGTTACTACTACATAAGCGTTACATGAATGTTTTTACTAAAGCTTTTGCTTGCCTACCACATGATTTCTAATACATGTTTGATACATGCTTGTTTTATAAACTGGACACAAGAAACTTTATGGTATAACTGGTGGTGGTGGTGGTGGTGGATTATCATCATGAAATTCATCTTCTCCTGCCATTGAATAGATCTAAAAGGTAAAGGTTTATAACAGATCTGTTTTGGTTCTTCTTACTCAGAGTTTCTCAACAAGCTCTGATACCACTTGTTGATCCCAGTCTGAATAGATCTTTCTAGCCTGTTAAGGGTGGTAGCCAATCTGGATAGATCCAAACTAACTACAAGAGAAACAATGACTATGAACAATATAAGTTATGCGGAAACTAACTTATACTGCTAAGAAGAACAATGAATAAAACAGAACTTTGATTACTATTAATCTGCTAGGTTACAGAATACTAACTATGAATATTTATGAAACTTGTATATCTAACTAGTGTCGTAGGGTTCCTTTTATACACCAAGGAAACCCTAATGGGCTTACAAAACGCGTTAAGTGATCATGCATATCTATTCCTAATATATCTCATGCATATCACTTAAGCAGTACTATATATATATGCTAGCAGTACTAACTTACTACTAACAGTACTAACTCTACTACCAGTACTAACATATATACTGGCAGTACTAACTAACTAACACTAATAGTACTAACTCAGGAAAACATAATTCCTAACAAAGCTTAAAAATGAAATCACTGTTAAATACGAGTTAAGATGCTAACACTACTCATACTTGTAACTTGTTAAACTTTTCACTCCCGACAATTATTATATATATTGTGAGTGTGCTTATTTAGAATTTCAACCATGGATCAACCTTTTTTAAGAAAATTGCAATATTTCTATGCTTCATGTTCAGAATTATGATTTTGAAGGCAAGATCATTCCATGTAGCGACTTTCTTCTCGGCACATCCCAGCTGAGACCGGCTTAGGTGACCAGGCTTTTGACACCCCACAGAGAATAGTATCGGAACTCACGGACCTTCGGTTTCAAAAACTCTTAGGCTTCCCGTCAAATAAACAATTTATTTAGAAAAATCACAACTTAAAACGAAATAGTCTTAGTTCAAAAGCATATTTAAATTTAAGAAAAAGAGATTTTCCCTATATTTATTAAATCACATATATTACACTTAATATAATTATACATCCTTTAAACGAAGGAAATCATCTATCTTTTTAAAGGCTGCAACATCGGTTGTGAGCCGGCAAGATGCAGCAAACTTTTATCAGTCTCGGATTATTATTCTTACTATGGGCCTTCTTTTGAAGACTGCCACATCGGTTGTGAGCCGGCAAGAGGCAGTAAACTTTTATCAGCCCACAGTTTTTATTATTATTATTATTACCTCATTTTTTTAACACTTTATATTACCACGATATAGAGAAAATTTCTTTTTAGAAAATTTAAGTATAAATTTAAACTAAGACTAAATAAATTATTGTTATCGACTACATTAAAAATACGTTGATTTAAGTTTAATTTTCGAAAAGAGCACATATTATTAGCAGGTTAGGAGCTTATGAAAGAAAAAGCCACAAATTACACTTATGAGCTCTTAAGATTTCCAACTAATCCTTGTTTAGCATCTAACTCATAATTAACTCTATCATTTCTCGTTCTTTGCAAATTTAAAATCTTTAATAAAAAGATCCGCGAATGCTTAGTCAAATAAACTAGCTTAGTCAAGTTTATAATGGTTAAGGGACAAAGCTAAGAGCTCAACACGCTCGATCGAGTCAAAATTTATTCTTATTCTACCCAGTAGGAAAGTCAAACATTGTGAGAAAACACTTATTTTATTTTTGAAAAATTTTAAATTTTTTCATTTTTTTGGTATTTTGTGTTGTTCCCAAACTTGGATCTTATGCCTTAGGTTATAAGGTTATTGTTATCTTGGATAAACACAAGGTAACAATGAGAGAAACTTTGTTAATGAGTTTCACCAAAGGCTATGCGGAATCTAACCTTTAGTGATCAAGAAGATAACAATGAAATGAAAATAGTGAATAACCAAAAAGCTTTAATATTATTAAGAGAATAATACAAGTACTCAGACAGTACTAGGGTTTACAAAACCTTAAAGCTATGAGAGTAGTATGTGAAAGATGTGTGTATATGATATCTTTCTACTTTTAACAACCCGAGTTTTTCGACGCGTACGACGGTCGCAAACCCGACGTCGTAAATATTATTTTACGAGTTTCCGTGAGCGAGAGTCGACATTTAAAATTTTATTTGTCGATAGTAATATTTTCGTATTTTATTAGGAAAATTTTAAAAAGATTTGATTATTTTTACTTTTGACGTTTCGGGAGTTGACGTTTGATCGCGTGTTCGTTAATCGTTTCGAGCCTCGTAAAATTTACGACGCGTCTTGTAAATATTTTAATTATCATAAAATATTATTTTATGAACCGTGTCATTTTTATTTCTCGACCTTGGTCATGGCTCGAACTTTAGCTCGCGTTTTATTAAATTATGTCTAGTTAACTTTTGACTTAAAAGTGTTTACACAAAATTTTACAAGATAATAAAAAGTAAAAAAAATAATATTTATGCATGCCTAGCCATATTAGGCGTCGGCTACAAAGCCCCTAAAACACTCAATGTGTTTCTTTTTATTT
>BQNB010151157.1:0-15937 GCA_026074375.1 Tanacetum coccineum
AAAAAAATGTTATTTTTACACTTTTAGATAAATGTTTTAGCCCAAAATAGAGTAGTATAAAAAAATGTGTGTAACCCTAAGCCCAAACCAAACACTCCCTTTATCCTTTTTGTGAGCTCCTACAAAACTAAAAACCAAACACCCCTAGAAGTCAATTAGGCAATATTGACTAGTATATAAAGATTTTGACCTCTTAATAAAAACACAGTTTCAAGTTTATAAAAAAAATCTGTCTCCTTCTTGCACTTCTGTGAACATCGACCCACCACAAACCTCAACCAAATCATCACCAAAAATTCAATCAAACACTTCCTAATAATCCTACATCAACACCACATTAATCCCCACCATTATTTCAAGGTTCAATCATCATGCAAGACATTTACAAGATTATGAGATTTTGAAGATTTCTTTAGTTTTTGATACAATAAAGGTTTCAAGGGCTTGATTACAAGTAACATTGAAGATATTTGGTTGTAATTTTTTTTTCAAAGGTTTGGCTAATAAAGGGTTGTTTGGCTCGGCATAAACATAGAACCCATAGGGTTCCATTGTTGATTTTCTTGTTAATCCTATTCTAATTGTAAGTATATTTTAACTTTCTTTGATCATATTTAATATTATGTGCATGTGTTCAATTATGTGCTAAGAATCCCTAGATATGAGCATTAGTGGTGTTCTTGATGTTTTGATAAATTGTGGTTATAGTATTGGATGGAGATTAGGCTTATAATGATGTTGTGATATTGCAAAAGTGTGAAAAATAAAAGTTTGAAGGGGTTTAAAGCTACCCATATTAATGCAGAAAATTAGAGCGCCGTTTTGGCCGAGTCAAACTTTGTAAAACTGAAATTAGAACTTAAATTATGTTAGGGGACGTTAATAGCTTCGTGTCGATAGGTCGCACGTCCCGTTACTCCTAAAACAAAGTTTTTATGGCCTCCGGAAGTTTAGAAATCAATAAAACCGAATTCTGCACTATAAATTTTAATACTTGCTGATACAGTTTTCGTGAGCCGTTTTGGGCCCTTTCTGCTCCGAACCGGCCTTTTGTTAAAACTAAAAAGTTGTTTAGAATGACGTTTTACCTTTTCGCGAGGTTTGCTAAGTATAAAAAAGTGTAATGGCAGGCCGAAAAGCTTAGAGAAAATCTGCGTTTTTAATATTTCTTTAGGGCATGTTTGGTATAGAGAAATAAAGGTGGAGAAATGGAAATGTCTTTATTTCCACTGTTTCGTAGATCAAAGAAAAAAAAAGCGGAGATTTATAAAAGCCCTATTGAATCTTTGCCTTTGTATTTTGATTTCTCTAAATTCTCTTTAATTTGAGTGGTATTGTGTGGTACTCGTGAGAATTGGGTTAAACTACATTAATAGGGACACGTGCCATCTCCTTTTTGAATTTACAGGCTATATTGAATTATTTTTTTATTATATAACAATTAATGCAAAGCACAAGATAGTCGTACTTGTGTAAAACAAAACTTATATGCATAAATAAAATCACGAGCATTGAATATTTAGATTTAGCAGATTTTAGTTAACAATATTATTATTAAAAACGGAAGGGTAAATAGTCGTAAGCTTAAAAGAAAAAACACTTGGGATGTTATATAAGAGTTTTTTAAGGCGAGATTAAGGATTCAAAGAGCCACATGGTAATGTAAACGCACTTATATAAATATGTATATTTTTTTATATGCAATTATGCATTTACATGGAATATTTAAAGCTTCTAATAACGCGCCACTTATATTTAGGTTGTGGTTGATTGGTTGGTGCTTATTCTCCTTATTTGAATTCTTGTCCGACTACTTCTACTTACGTCTTACGTGATTCCATAGCCCCTTTTACTCTCCAAATTTTTTACAAATTCTACGGGGTCAGATTATAATGCATGTTTTACTTTTGGTACACAAGTGCTTTTCAAATGTTATGCTAATCCATATTATTGCCTTGATTATTATAGCCTAAGTTACCCAAAATTTCCGAAATAAAGTCCTTTTCATCATGAACCGTAATTTACCTGGAGGGGAAAGCGTGAATGTTGTGTGGTAGATCTATCGGGAATGACAGAACCCTGGTCATAAAACATGTTGAGTACTTTAGAATGTATTGCCAAAACATACAGCAAAAATAAACAGTGCAAAAACATTAAGGTTTCGGGTTATGACTTAGATGAATAATACATGTTTTTAGACAAATGAATATATTTCAAAGTCAGACCAGTACTTAGAATCTTGTGGGTCCACAATTTTACTGATAACCCTGTAACATCACTCACCACAAATATTTGACGATTTAGCCATGATTTATCTATTGTTTTTACATTAAAATGCTCGTAGGGAAGCCGCACGGATATGTAACGGCAGACTTTTCGCATTATTAACATGCGATAAAACTTCTTTGAAAATTTTGTCATGTCTAAACACTTGTTATTTTGAAACTTTTGGGACCTGTTTAGCAAACTCTGATATTTTTAATGTATCAAATGTGAATATTTTTAAATGTACTTTAAAACGTCTCATTTTGAGTTCGTTTTCTGTAACTTGTACTTTGTGACCATGAAGTAGCACCCCAAATTGTTACCGTTTCGCTGCTTGTCCGATTTTTGGGGGTGTTACGAATGAATCAGAGTCTCCGGTCCATAGAGAACTGGGTCCGTTTTCAAAACCTAGCCAATTACTATATTTCAAATTTATATCCTTCTCCTTGTTTCATAACCTGATACCCCGTTGTGCGGCGCGAACTTCCTGTTTTTTTACTCCTATATTATTCTTCGAGGCATTATATAGTAATTAAATGGATAAGAATTTATAATACTAGACTTTCTTTTCAATCTCTTACGCTTATCTTCGAGATTACCGCTAATTATTTATATAAATGTCGACTATGTTCGGTCACTTATGCATACCTTCTTAAGCGCCACTATATTTTTTTAATATAAATGTTGCTTATATAAGTACTATGACTTTTCTTAAGTAATTGTGAGTTACGCAATTGTCTCTTATATTTCAAGACGTTGTGAGTGATACAACGATCTCTAAAACCTTCTCAAGACGGTGTTAGCGATACAATGGTCTCTAAAACTTCTCATGATTTTCCATAATACGATTTTCGACGATATTGAAACTCGACATAGTCTGTCGATCCTACTGGTTATATTACTATTCGACTCCGAGCTGAACAAAATCGCCTCGTTAAAAAAAAAAAAAACCCTTTTTCGAAAACGTATATGAAAGTCACGTAATCCGTCGGCATGAAAACATGTCTGTAATTCGAATAATACGATGATAACTTGTCTCCTTGTACATGGTGCGCTTGGAGTATCTACTTTGGGACAACGACTCATTAGCATCTTATACTTTTTCTCTTTTCTCCTTGTGATTTTAGAGGATTATGTCACCAAGAAGACAATTGCTAAAGTTCAGCATCTATCAAACAACTTATGACCCGACGTATGGCTGACGTGCTCTTTCACCTAGAACGGAACGCGATCCGAGATGTCAAGAACGAAACACGCACAAAGACCCTGGAATTAAACCTCGCTAATGAAGGTCACGTCTTACGACTAGCATATCAATTGGGAAACAACTCTCAACAGCCTCAACACTCTGCCATCTCTGGAGTTTTAGTTGATATAGGATTAGTCACATTGTCCGAAGAAGGAATCTCGACATCAAAGTTAATATGACCCTGTTATTTTTAAACATTTCTTTGAAAACTCTTGATGTATTGTTTGCTTTGTGGTACGGATATATCCAATCTTTTTAACAATTAATTGTTTGTACAATTAACTTCTCATATTACATTCTTATACCCTTGATATACCATATCCTTATTATGTGCAGGTTTTAACCATTGATATTACTCCGTTTAATCATCAATTGTTCATACAATTGTTTCCTCATAGCCCATTTTAACATCTTTGACACATTACTTTTTTCCTTTAACTATTGGTATTAATTCTTTTGTTTTCATCGGTTAATTTCACAAATGACTCTACAGTATTTCATAATTTTTCACGCTCATTTCTGTTTACTGTTACTATGTTTTGATATTCTTGACATCTACTACTATTTGTTACTATTGTGGTGATCAATTGATTCTTTGTTTATTTGATTATTCGTACAAATGATCCTTCAAAATCACTTGATTTATAAATTGCTTATGTGAACCATTCTTTATATTAATTCTTCTGATCAATATTACATTTGTACATACGTTCTTATACGTGCTCTCTTTGGTCGTTGACATATTCATATTTATTGTTGGGAATTATGATTTGATGATTACAAAACCTTATATGCGACATTGAAGAATGAAGAAACAACAAGGACTTAAGAATGTAATAGGTAGTTAGCTTTCTGTGTAAGCAAAGGTTTTATTGTAAACCTAGCCTCTTTAAGTTTAATAAAGAGAGGTAGGGGCGTCTGTTTTAGGAGATCCAGTAATAGAATTAGGTCCTCTCCCAGATGATAGTCTAATATTATCTAGTTAGCCTATCCACGGCAAGATCATTTGATCTTGGGGTAAGTGATTAATAGAAAACCTTGTTTAGTAATATTGTGTTCTTATAATTTCCGCTGTGCATATCAATATTACTGATCCTAGATGTTGCTAGAATCATGGTACAACACTTGGTGTATCAGAGCGGAGTTGCTCTTGCTATCCTAGGGTTCAAGTTTTATAGTCCGAAGAACGAAAGAAAAATCTAAAATTCGTATAAGGACTCTTAGTTCGTATTTTCTGTGCAGCCATGGAAAACGGGTCATAACTCATTCGTTAACCTTGGATCGTCCACGAAATGTTATATGAAGGCAACACATAATATATCTATAATCCTGACTGAGCGATCGTCGAGATAAGTCTTTGATAAAAAGTTATGCTATGACGAATTGGCTGCAGAAAAGGTATTATTTTTTTGGTTTGTGCTTCATGGTTTGGAGAAGCTGTTGTTGGATAAAGAAAAGACGCAGCAGATTGTGGTATTCGTTTGTTTGGTTGAGCATGAAGCAACAGCAGGAAGTGTATGATCATGGGCTGAAGACACAAAGTTCTTGGGTAACTTTGGTGTTCCTAAGGATTGTATTACAGCTATGGTATGGGTGATTGAATTATTGTGATGCTGTATAAAATCGACATAAGAAGTTTTGGGTGTGATTCTGTATAATAAGTGAACTATGGAAGGATTAAGAATTGGACGCAATTTGGGGAATAAATATGTTTGATAAAAATTGCTAAAGTTTAGGGAATAGTTTTTTTGAATCCCATATTTGTCCTGTTACTGTTTTATTCGTGAGTTAATACAGGTTGTTTCGATTTAAATTTTGTCTTCATGGATAATACAGGTTTGCTAGGGTGGTTAATATCTTTGTTTTACAAAGTTAATACTGGTTGTTCGTATGTCGTTAATACTGTACGTTGAATGTACATAATACATCTTGCATCCTTATTAAGCTGGCCAAGGTTAAACATTAAGTCCTGCCTTTACAAGTTAATCTTGTGGAGTTAGCAACACAACATCGACAAACAGGACAACTAAAGTTTCGACTAACAAGTCATGGGAGGAAGGTAGACCTCAAGATGAGTGACGGATTCTCGAACAGATCATGACAGAAAAATTGTGTCACTAACAGCACATATGCACAATTTGTGACAAGCAACAAGAGTCACTAATTGGCTGATTTGGTTAAGTCTGTTGGTTTTGCTAGTTAATTCTGCTAGCCTTGTCCGATAAAGCAAGTTAATTCTTCATCCTGTGTTAGACGATATCGACAGACAGACACTATGGACGTGTTTTTGGAATCTCTAATAATGATGATGTGTTATTGATTCCGTTTTGACGGTTTCGGCATGATAATAAATTCTTGAATGGAAAAGTTACACGCACCTTTACCAATATTTGTCCGGAAGTTATGATACCGATTTCCAGCCCGTGACAGTTGGATCTAGGATACTGGTCGTTGATGCGACGGAGCTCACTGAGACTATCGGCCATAGTATGTGATCGCCATGCTAATATTGTCTAAAAGAATTATACAAAGACATTTTATTACATGATTGTAATACGCATGTCTCTTTCGCACTAAAGGAAGAAATGATGTATGCTACTGATTCAAACAGATGGCTCGTTTGGAGTGATTATTTTTGATGAAGATTGGTTATTTTTATATGATGTTGTAGTTGATTTTCACAGGTGCGTATCATATTATATCTTAAATTGCCTAAACAACATTGAAAGATACTTGTTCGTTCCAGGAAGGTATAATGTGGTGACCGAAGACCTTGGCGATTCTAGCAAACGTGTACGATCTATTTTTATGGTGCTTACCACAACATATGCTATCACTTAGTAGTGTCTCAAAAGAATGAGGATGTTTTGTCGAAAGAGTTGCGATCTACTTTATAATTATCAAATGATTACCAGCATTTGTATAAGTTCGACGTCACGTGGATAGTGCAAGACATAAGACACAAGCTTGGGAGATTCTACTTCTTCAACATATGGGTAATACTCATTTTTCTTCATCAATAATTACTATTGGAGCCGTACTGAGACCCATGATTCAATAGATTTAGCATAACTACAGGGAAGCTTATTGTTTAGACCATGTATACCCATCTACTTGCACCAATTTGAGGGGAATTTTTCACAAAGTTGCTTATTTACACAAGACCCCATTGGATGATTAACAAAAAGGGAAGAAGATTCATGAAATGCAGCTTATTATTATGGTGTCATGTCCAAGAGATCTTAAGTCAAGGGAAGCATGGTTTCTTTCCATGAAGATTATTTTGTAATATCACATAGTTGGAAGATTGTTGGGAATATTTTTGATGATTACAAAACCTTATATGGCGACAATTGAGAATGAAGAAACAACAAGACTTAAGATGTAATATGATTATAAGCTTTCTGTGTAAGCTAGGTTTTATTGTAAACCCTAGCCTCTCTAGTTTATAAAGAGAGGTAGGGGCGTCTGGTTTAGTAGGATCCAGAATAGAATTAGGTCTCTCCCAATGAGAGTCTAATAGTTATCATAGTTAGCCTATCCCCAAGATCATTTGATCTTGGGGTAAGTGATTAATAGAAACCTTGTTTAGTAATTATTGTGTTCTTATAATATTCCGCTGAGCATATCAATATTACCTGATACCTAGATGTGCTAGATCATGAGTTACAACATTTAACATGCCCGCGATATATTTTATTGGTTTCTTCGATATACACTCATAGTCATTCCCCTCAAGCGATGCTATACACTACTCTTTCTTTAATGATCCACTCATTCCTTTGATGCATTTATTTAATAATTTTTTTGCTACCTTGTTCACAAAATGTTCAAATTCTGTTTTAAGATCCTTTAAATCTTAAAATATCAAACTCATTATCACCTTTTTGAATTGATATTCACTAAAACTCCTTTGAAATTAAGGTAAATTATTATGATCCTTCATTTGCATTGATTATCAACAAAAAAATACCCATAGCCCAAATTCATTTCAATCTTGATACATATTGTCCACTTGATGTATACTCTCTAATCATCGTATGACCTATTATTTTTTGTTTTCACTGTTTCATCAGTCAGATAACATATATTTCATCTTTTCATTAAAGGCTCTTCCAACCCCCTCATCGTACCCACAAATCATATTGCAGGCAATTTCATCCTTTACCATTTTTTTATTCCATATTTTGTTTCGTATTGTTTAATTAACTATTGAACCCTTTCGAACACCTTTCATGTCATGAACATAAAGAAATAGTTATCTGATGAAAGCCTAGTCATTCCGCTAAACGAAATTCGACTCGACATCAAGCTACACTTTAACAAGAATTCTGTAAATATCATAAACCATGAGGTTAAGCAACTAAAACATAGTCGTATCTCTATAGTCATTGGAACTCTCGTACAAGGAGACCGAATTTACTTGAGGGAGAGAATATCACTTCAAAAAGCCAAGCACCCCACCTTTTCGACACCATACATCGTCTGCTGCGTCCCAGCAGTAGAACTAATGGGGACCAATAGTTCCCCTTAGGGGGATCGACTTATGAATTTCGTAAAATTCAGGTAAATAATATAATCCTATTTTATTCTTATTTTACCTTTACGTAAAAATTTTATTTTTACCGTTACCGATTCAGTGAATCCTACGCCTTATTAAATCTTAAGCTGCCGTTTAGCTTACTTCTCGTCTTCGTATCCGTTATAGTCAAATATTTCTATGTTTAATCCGAGCTTTAATTCTATTTTTAGTAGAAATTATTATTTTTGCTTTTTAGCCGATTTAGTGAAAATCGTCGTAATTGGCAATTTGTCAGCCGTGCTTAGGATTTTTATCCGTTAAGCGTTCTAAGAAATTTAAAATTTCATATTTTCGCTCCGAGAGCCTAACTACTTTATTTTTAGTATTTTATGACTTTTTCGCGTTTAGCCGAAACCGTGTCAAAAAAAATATATTATTTTTACACTTTTAGTTAAATGTTTTAGCCCAAAATAGAGTAGTATAAATTGAAAAAAAAAGTGTGTAACCATAAGCCCAAACCAAACACTTACCCATTACCTTTTTGTAACATCCGCCAGAAAACCAAAAATCCAAACACCCCTAGAAGTCAATTAGGCAATATTGACTAGTATATAAAGATTTTGACCCTAATTAAAAAACAGAACTTCAAGTTATAAAAAAAATCTCCGCTACCACTTAGCTCTTCTGGTGTCACTTCGATCCCACCACAAACCTCAACCAAATCATCAAAAAAAATTCAATCAAACACTTCCTAATAATCCTACATCAACACCACATTAATCCCTACTCCTTATTTTCAAGAATAATCACCATGCAAATCAAGAATTGGATTATGAAGGTTTTGAAGTTTTTTACTAAAGATTAAGGGTACAAGGGTGTAATCTCAAGTGTAATTTAAAGAATATTGAAAAAAAATCAAGGTTTGTTAATTAGGTGTTTGTTCGGCATAAACATAGAAACCCACAAAGTTTCAATTGTTGATTTTCTTACTAATCTTGCTTCATTGTAAGTATAATTTAACTTTTTCTTGATCATATTTAATTTTATGTTGCATGTGTTCAATTATGTGCTAAGAGTCCCTAGATATGAGCATTAGTGGTGTTCTTGATGTTTTGATAAATTGTGGTTATAGTATTGGATGGAGATTAGGCTTATAATGATGTTGTGATATTGCAAAAGCGGAAAAATTAAGTTTGAAAGCGTGTTAAACTACCCATCTTAATGCAGAAAATTAAAGCGCCGTTTCGGCCGAGTCAAACTTTGTAAAATTGAAATTAGAACTTAAATTATATTAGGGGACGTTAATAGCTTCGAGTCGATAGGTCGCACGTCCCGTAACTCCTAAAAACGAAGTTTTTATGGCCTCCGGAAGTTTAGAAATCAATAAAAATATTAAATTCTGCACTATAAATTTTAATACTTGCTGATACAGTTTTCGTGAGCCGTTTTGGGCCCTTTCTGTTCCGAACCGGCCTTTCGTTAAAACTAAAAAGTTGTTTAGAATGACGTTTTACTTTCCCCGCTCATATGCATTTGCTAATTTAAAATTGTAAATACGGCCGATAAGCTTAGATAAAAATCTATCTTCGTCTTTTCTTATTTTTCTCTAATGCACAGATCTGATATAGGGGTGTTTCGGTCTTTTCTGTCGAGTTTTTGGGTCGCTGGAAAACTAAAAAAGTTGTTCAAAAATGCCGTCTTACTTTCCGCAGATTGCGAATTCCGAAAATTGGGTTAATTTTGGGTTAAAGACGAAGGTCAACCTAGAAAAGTCCTTGGACTTAATAAAAGTCAAATTAGTAAAAATTAGTATAAAGAGATAATATGATGTGGTAAGAGACTTATAACTTAAAAGTTGTTTAGGGCGAGGAATATTATACTCATAGGTCGGGTTTAGAACAATTTGTACACATCTAAAAATAGTAAGTCGAAAATTATTAACTTTCTAAAAGTGGAAAATTTTTCATAAATAGAAAATTAAATGTTCGTAATCTTAAAAAAAAACAATTGGGGAAGTTATTATAAGAGTTTTAAGGCGAGTGTAGGGATTCTAAGCACATGTTTATGTATATGCAATATATATGTACCTATTATTTTTTTTATATGCAATTATGCATTTACATGGAATATTTAAAGCTTCTAATAACGCGCCACTTATATTTAGGTCGTGGTTGATTGGTTGGTGCTTATTCTCCTTATTTGAATTCTTGTCCCGACTACTTCTACTTACGGTGAGTTCATAGCCCCTTTTACTACTCAAATTTTTTACAAACTCTACGGGTAAAGATTACATCATGTTTTACTTTTGAACACAAGTGCTTTTCAAATGGTATGCTTATCCAGATTATTGCCTATTAATTATTGCCTAAGTACCACACTGCAATTTAAGTCTCATTCAACAATAAACCGTTAATTACCTTGGAGGGGTAAGCGTGAATGTTGTGGGTAGATCTATCGGGAATGACAATCCCCGCCTTAAATTTCTTGTCACAAGTTGACCATGGTGCAAACATGTTGAGTACTTTAGAATGTTTTGGCATACATTCTGCATATTATACAAGGGCAAAAAAAATTTAAGGGTCCTCGGGGTCATGAGCTTAGAGCAATAATACATGTTTTAGACTATTGAATATGTTTCATAGTCAACCAGTACTTAAATCTTGTGGTCCACTCTTTTACTGATAAACCTATGAATTCACTCAACAATTTTATTGACTTTTTACCATGTTTTACCTCATGTTTTCAGTTATATTGCCTCGAAAAGGAAGCCGTACGGATATGTAATTAGAGACTTTTTTGCTCATTTATTATACATCGATAAAACTTTTTTAAAATATTTGTCATGTCTAAACACTTGTGTTATTTTGAAACTTTTGGGACCTGTTTAGCAAACTCTGATATTTTTAATGTATCAAATGTGAATATTTTTAAATGTACTTTAAAACGTCTCTTTTTGAGGTTGTTTTCCGTGACTTGTACTTTGTGACCATGAAGTAGCACCCCAATTGTTACCGTTTCACGCTTGTTCTGATTTTTTCAGACTCCGGGTCATAGAGAACTGGGTCGTTTTCAAAACCTAGACTATGACTACTTTTCAAAATTTAGAGTCTCTCCTTGTTTTATCCGATAACTGTGCGCGCGTACTTCCTGGTTCCTTATATTTACTCCCTCGAGCATTACTATAGTATTATATGGATAATGATTTTATAATACTTGACTTTCTTTTCAATCTCTTACGCTTATCTTCGAGATTACCGCTAATTATTTATATAAAAGTAATTTATATAAATGTCGACTATGTTCGGTCACTTATGCGTACCTTCTTAAGCGTCACTATATTTTTTTTATATAAATGTTGCTTATATAAGTACAGAATGACTTTCTTAGACATTGTGAGTTACGCAAATTGTCCACTTCATTTTTAAGACGTTGTGAGTGATACAATACGATTTCAAAAACCTCCAGACGGTGTTAGCGATACAATGGGTCTTTAGAAACTTCTCATTATTTTCCATAATAACCATTTTCTACGATATCGAAACCTCGACATAGTCGTCGATCCTACTGGTTTCTATAACTATTCGACTCCGAGCGGAACATTCACCTCGTACTTTTTAAACGTATATGACCGTCACGTATCCGTCGCATGAAAACCTGTGGGTAATTTCGATACATGTATTAACTTGTCTCCCGTACATGGTGCCTTGATATCTACTTTGGACAACGACTTATAAGCATCTTATACTTTTTTCTCTTTTCTCCTTGTGATTTTGGAGGATTATGTCACCAAGAAGACAATTGCTAAAGTTCAGCATCTATCAAACAACAATTACCCGACTAGGCTGACTGCTCTATCACCTAAGAAGTTACGGGTCCGAGATTTCAGAACGAAACAAGCACTAGACCCAAATTAAACCTCGCTAATGAAGGTCACGTCTTACGACTAGAATATCAATTGGGAACAACTCCTCAAACAGCCCCACTCCGAAGAAGGAATCTCGACCATCATAGTTAATGATGACCCTGTTATTTTAAAACATTTCTTTGAAAACTCTCGATGTATTGTTTGCTTTGTGGTACGGATATATCCACTCCTTTTAACAATTAATTGTTTGTACAATTAACTTCTCATATTCCATTCTTATACCCTTGATATACCATATCCTTATTATGTGCGGGTTTTAACCATTGATATTACTCCGTTTAATCATCAATTGTTCATACAATTGTTTCCTCATAGCCCATTTTAACATCTTTGACACATTACTTTTTTTTCCTTTAACTATTGATATTAATTCTTTTGTTTTCATCGGTTTAATTTCACAAATGCTCTCCCCCCTAACAGTCTTTCATAATTTCACGCCTCATATTCTGTTTACTGTTACTATGTTTTGATATTCTTGACATCTACTACTATTTGTTACTATTGTGATCAATTGATTCTTTGTTTATTTGATTATTCTTACAAATGATCCTTCATACTCACTTGATTCATAAATTGCTTATGTGAACCATTCTTTATATTAATTCTTCTGATCAATATTACATTTGTACATACGTTCTTATACGTGCTCTCTTTGGTCGTTGACATATTCATATTTTACATGCTCGCGATATATTTTATTGTTTCTTCATATACTCTCATTCATTCCCCCTCGCGATGCTATAACTACTATTTTCTTTATGATCCACTCATTCCTTTGATGCATTTATTTAATAATTTTTTCGCTACCTTGTTCACAAAATGTTCAAATTCTGTTTTAGGATTCTTTAAAAATCTAAAATACAAACTCATTATCACCGTTTTAGAATTGATATTCACTTCCCTTTGAGATTAGTAATTTATTTGATCCCTTCAATTGCATTGATTATCAACCCCAAATTCATTTTCAATCTTGATACATATTGTCACTTGATGTATACTTCTCTAATCATCGGTATGGCCTATTAACTCTTTGTTTTCACTTGTTTCATCATCAATACATATATTTTATCTTTTCATTAAAGGCTTTTCCAACCACTCATCCATACCCACAAGCATATTGCCAGCATTTCATGCCTTAACCATTTTTTATTCCATATTTGTTTGCGATATTGTTTAATTAGCTATTGAACCCTTCGAACTCCTTTCCATGTCATGAACTTAAAGAAATAGTTATCTGAAGAAAAGCCTCGTCATTCCCACTAAACGAAAATTCGACTCGCCATCAACTACACTTTAACAAGACTATCTGTAATAATATCAATAAACCATGAGTTAAGCAACGAAAACAGAGTCCGTATCTCTATAGCATTGGAACTCTCGGACAAGGATCACAAATTTACTTAAGGGCGAGAATATCAATTCAAAGCCAAGCACCCACCTTTTCGCCACCTCATCGTCTGCTGCCGTCGCCAGTTGAACTATGGGGACCAGAGTTCCCTTAGGGGGATCGACTGTGAGATTTCGTAAAATTCAGGTAAATAATATAATCCTATTTTATTCTTATTTTACCTTTCGTAACAAAATATTTTTTAAAAAACCGTTAACCGATTCAGTGAATCCTACGCCTTATTAAATCTTAAGCTGCCGTTTAGCTTACTTCTCGTCTTCGTATCCGTTATAGTCAAATATTTCTATGTTTAATCCGAGCTTTAATTCTATTTTTAGTAGAAATTATTATTTTTGCTTTTTAGCCGATTTAGTGAAAATCGTCGTAATTGGCAATTTGTCAGCCGTGCTTAGGATCTTATCCGGTAAAGCGTTCAAGAAATTTAAATTTCATATTTTCGCATCCTAAACAAGAGAGCCTAACTACTTTATTTTTAGTATTTTATGACTTTTTTGCGTTTAGCCGAAACCGTGTCAAAAAAAATAAATTATATTTACACTTTTAGTTAAATGTTTTAGCCTAAAATAGAGTAGTATAAATTGAAAAAAAAGTGTGTAAC
The DNA here is from genome assembly GCA_026074375.1 of Tanacetum coccineum. Classification (NCBI taxonomy): domain Eukaryota; kingdom Viridiplantae; phylum Streptophyta; class Magnoliopsida; order Asterales; family Asteraceae; genus Tanacetum; species Tanacetum coccineum. Next base: position 13,968 of record BQNB010151157.1, read on the forward strand.
CATAAGCCCAAACCCAACACTAAAGTAACTCCCATTTATCTGTCTGGTAAGCTCCTAGAAAACTAAAAACCAAACACCCCTAGAAGTCAATTAGGCAATATTGACTAGTATATAAAGATTTTGACATCTTAATTAAAACACAACTTCAAGTTTATAAATAAAAATCTATGTCTCCTTCTTGCTCTTCTGTGCACATCGACCCACCACAAACTCAACCAAATCATCAAAAAAATTCAATCAAATACTCTTTAATAATCCTACATCACACCACGACCATTAATCCCTACTCCTTATTTTCAAGAATAATCACCATGCAAATCAAGAATTGGATTATGAAGGTTTTGAAGCTTTTTACTAAAGATTAAGGGTACAAGGGTGTAATCTCAAGTGTAATTGAAGATATTGGTAAAAAAAATCAAGGGTTTGTCTAATTAGGGGTGTTTGGTTCGGCATAAACATAGAACCCACAAGGTTCCATTGTTGATTTTCTTACTAATCTTGCTTCATTGTAAGTATAATTTAACTTTCCTTGATCATATTTAATTTTATGTTGCATGTGTTCAATTATGTGCTAAGAGTCCCTAGATATGAGCATTAGTGGTGTTCTTAATGTTTTGATAATTGGTGGGTTTATAGTATTGGATGGAGATTATTCCTTATAATGATGTTAGTGATATTGTAAAAAGTGTGAAAAATTAAAGTTTGAAGGGTTTAAAAAAGCAACCCCTGATTAATGCAGAAAATTTAGAGCGCCGATTTCGGCCGGCATGTCAAAACTTTGGAAAACTGAAATTAGAACATAAATATTTGTTACGGACGTAATAGCTTCCGAGTCGATAGGTCGCGACGTCCCGTACTCTTAAAAACCGAAGTTTTTATGCCTCCGGAATTTAGAAATCCATAAATCCGAATTCTGCACTCAAGAATTTTAATACTTGCTGATACAGTTACTCGTGAGCCTTTGGGCCCTTTCCTGTCTCCGAACGGCCTTATCTTTAAAACTAAAAAAAGTTGTTTAGAATATGTTTATAACTTCCGCTAGTTTGCTAATTTTAAAAATGTGTAAATACGGCCGGAAAAGCTTAAGAGAAAATCTGGTTTTTCTTGATTTTCAAATTGCATCAGATCTGAAATAAAGGGTCGTTTTTCGTCCTTTTTTGTCTAGTTTTGATCTCGGTAATTTTCTGTCTAGTTTTTTGTCTCGGGTAAAACTAAAAAGTTGTTTAAAATGCCGTTTTACTTTCCCGCTAGGCTTGCGAAGTCTGAAAATGGGTAATTTTGGGTTAAAACCCTAGGGTCAACCTAGAGTGTTTAGTAAAAATTTTTTTAAAAAGATCATATGAAACGGTAAGAGTCTTATAAACCTAAGAATGTTTAGGCGAGAAATGTTATACTCCATAGGTCGGGTTAGAACTTTTTGTCACCTCTAAAAATAGTAAGGTCAAAAATTAGTAACTTTTTAAAAATGGAAACTTTTTCTAAAAAGAAATTAAACATAAGGGTAAATAGTTTGTAAGCTTAAAGAAAAACACTTGGGATGTTATTATAAGAGTTTTAAGGCGAGTGTAGGGATTCTAAGCACATGGTTATGTATATGCAATATATATGTACCTATTTTTTTTATATGCAATTATGCATTTACATGGTAATATTTAAAGCTTCTAATATGACGCGCCACTTATATTTAGGTCATGGTTGATTCGTTGGTGCTTATTCTCTTTATTTGATTTCCCGTCCGACTACTTCTACCTACGGTTAGTTTATAGCCCCACCCTTGCCCTTTCTATGGATAGATCGATCGGGATTGACAATCACCGTCTGGGCTATGGTCTCTAGATAACCATTGGCGCATTTAACATTTGAGGTATTTCGTAGGATGTTTGGCAGCATCTGTATTTCTTTTGGGGCACAAACCTCGAGTACTGGTTTGATTATATTTCATTACATGTTAAGGTTCGGTGTCATGAGCT
>BQNB010151159.1:0-15937 GCA_026074375.1 Tanacetum coccineum
GTGATCATTGCTTGATTGACGTTTTCGCTTTTTGTTGCTTTGAGTTATAGAATGAGAAGAGCACTATTGTGTTGAATCCCCATTTGTTCTTACGCATTGCATGGTTTTTGTTCACATGCATGTCTTTGTGGTCCTTTAGTTATTCTCCCGTAGGATTTGATAAGCTTATGATCTTTGTTTTGTAATATCTAGCTTGAAATGTGGTGTGATCATTGCTTGATTGACGTTTTCGCTTTTTGTTGCTTTGAGTTATAGAATGAGAAGAGCACTATTGTGTTGAATCCGATAGGTTTTGGTTTAAAGCTGGTGGTTGTTCACCATGATGGCTATCAATCACATCTTCATTCATATAAGGATCAGCATGGTCATAATCAGATTACAGATTCTTCCATTAAAGGGGCCTCGTTATGCGGGAGTGGTTTCGGATCACCTATGATATCACATTTGCTACGAATCACATTTAGGTCGAAAATTAAAATTAATATCTCTGCACAAAATAATTGGAAAGCAGACATCATTATGCGAATGACCAAGGCGCAAAAGTGCACACAACACCAATCATTATTCTGCATCAACAATTGAAACACATATCCGTCGATCACTAATAAGAAGATATTTGGTCAACAGAACAATCGAACCTTTGCGCAACTTGTTTAAAACAAAAAATGTCATAAGCTATGCCAACCCAGCTAAAAGAACCATCAGATAACAAAACTAACCCAATAGTCCAAACTTAATTCCAGCATTCTTAACCCATTTCCCACAACTTTCCGGCTTCAAAAGCAACCAAAATTTCCTATAATCAGCATTTTCACCAAAACTCAATGTCTCATGATCCCCATTCAAACTTCTCTAACTTCTCAAACCAAGCATCTTCTCTATACTTTTCCATCATCATTCAAGTTGGATCTTCTTAAAGTATAAATGTTTTCAGACTACATGCGTTGTCTTTTACATGTAATAACACAACCATTTGGGGATTAATTGTGATCAAATCAAGCTTCACAGAAGTCCATGATTCTTTATCTTTATCATGGGATATAGTTTTCCAATACCTTGTTTGGGTTAAAATCCCGGAACATAGATAAAGAAGAGTCATTCCTCCAAAGTCCAATCAGCTGACTCAAGGATATGGTCTTTAATGACTTCCTGTGAAACTCATATTCTCTAGTATAATTACAGCAAGAGCTAGAAATTCACCACAATCATACATGTCTTGATGACTAATTGACTGATTCATGAATCAAATTGTTGAATAACTCAACTTTTTTCTAAATAAGGTAAATCATATACTACAGAAATAAAAAAGAGAAATCATTTTCTACCAAATTTTTTCATTGCACATCATACTTCATGAAAACATTCAAGAGCAGCCCCGTTTTCACAACTAAACACCACCTTACACTTTTATATGAAGAAGTTATCTATAATTTCTTGGAATGGAAACTAATGTAGTGTTTAGTTGTGGAAAAATTTACATGTTTTTCTGGTTCTAAATTTATAGAGAAGTGAATTGTTTTTTTAGAGAAGAGTTGAGAATTTTAAAAACCTGTTTAAATAAGAGTTGTATTTTTCCTTTTTAAAAAATGAAAAGAAATAGAAAATAGTAAAATGTGATTTTTTATTTTTCTAGAAAATGAGAAAAAAAAATTTGAAAAAAATTGGAAAAAATATGACTAAACAGGTTTTCTGTTTTTTCATTCTCAAATGAAAATTTTCCTAGAAAAATAGGATATTTTTCCCCAACTAAACACACCCAATTGTTAGAAAGAAGATATTTCTTCTTTTCTAATAACAATGTCTGGTTTGTAATAACAGCAAAAATGCAAATACTGAAAAAAAAACATACATGAACCACTTTTGTTTTATGTAGAAGCTAAGCCCAACCCTTGTTGGGTTAGAAATTTTCCACAAAGAAGTTTGTTATTATTGACTATCGCTTACTCATTAACTTTGACTTGGAAAAGTAGAGGTCTGAAAATATTAATAATGTGTCCTACTTCCTCCAGAAATTTTCCACAAGCCAAACACTACCACCGACGTAGTCCCATCACCCACCTCATCATCTTGCACTTTCGTCACTATGACATTGTCCTCCTCTACCTGTCGACTGCAATATTTTACCCTGCAAATTTTGAATAATAAGAACAATTAGTATGCGTATAAGAAGCTAATCGTCTCTATTTATCGTCTCTTTGGGCAATGGAAACATATGTACAAAACACTAACCATTCCCTTGGGCCCTAAGGTCGTCTTCACTAAATCAGCTATTGCCATAGCTCCAACAAAGGATGCCTGAAACGAAAATAGCGCGTAACACAAATTTATTAGAGCCAAGCATAAACTCCTAGCCAAACATATAACATAAGAAGATAAGAAGACTTACCATTCTAGCGAGTTCACCCTTCTCTTCGGTAACTTCATCTTTAAAAAGTCATTCAACCTGAGACACACCAAAAGTTAAGAGTACGAAAACGTAAAGAGAATGGGTAAATAATTAGCTGATCTCAAGTGGGGTATGAGGTTTGAGTGTTTAACATACCGCCATAGAGAGGATGTAGATATAACGAAACCGACTGCTCAGAAGATGTTATACCCTGAACAAAACAAGTTGGAGTTTGTTACTGTACATAACGAGAAAGAATAACAATAACTTACCGTAAAAAAAAATGCAAAAACGAGTTCAAAATCACTAAGAAGTTCATTCTTTGTTTCGAGATGTTACACGTTTGTTATTATAGAAGACATTCTAAAAAACGCATCCTTCAATGTAGTTGGATTAATCAATTTTGTAAAAAAATTCTCGTTGTCAATTTGTATGCACAATTCACTCGATTTGCTCGTTAACTAAGTATATTTATATCCTAATTTCTTATACACCGAGATATCAACCCTGCGCTAAAACATCCCAAATCACATTCATATTCCAAAATATCATGTACGTATTATTCAAACTTCAAGTCATCAAATATGTTTTCCTGCCAAGCTTAAACCGCTAACGCACATTGTATACAAAATCAGTTCAAAGCTTCCCTCATTTCACCACATATCGAGCTCTAACTATAAAAAAACTTCATGTTCAACCTTAATACTTATGGCTTCCACTCTTTAGAGGGAAATTCGTTTTAAGCTAATTTATGGGCACTAACAAGCTTATATGATTTAGGTTTTATATTTCGTAAGCTCAAATATTCTCAGTTAATATAATACTTTCGAGTTTATTTAACACAAAAATCTAAAACCAAACCAAAAATCGAGCTTCTGACTTTTTAAATCCAAAATAAGATAAGCGTATAAAGTGCAAAATAAGCTTAGACAGAAGATTCGTTATACAAATTATGAGGCTTGTTGCAAATGCATTAAACCATTCAAATCAAGATGCAAATGGGCATGGATTTCGATCAATAGTATCCAGAATCAAGGAGGATACGTTCAACATGTTAACAATCGTAATCACGAGCAGCGAAACCAAGTATTACCCAGCAAACCCCACCTTAATTTTGTGCGGTTCATAAAGTAGTATTCATCACAATCTTTGTCTTAATATCCCATGGAAAGCGAGATCCAAGATCTTTGGGGATACATGTAAACCAATTGGGGTTTGTGGGATCGATGTATATACATTGCAACAAAGCAGATCAATCGGTGTCAACGGTTTGGCTTTGTACGTTTCAAAAATGTCAATGATATCCCACCATCAGTTAGTTTCTAATCTCAGAGTGACTGGAGGGTGGGTTTCATTTATTGCCGATATTGCTGGCGAAGTATGGACGAACTAATAATAGGTTGGAGGAACGATCTTGGGGACAGGAAACCTATTAAGGTATGAATACTCAACCTGTTCGTGACAATGCAAATGTTTTTCAGTCATTTAACTCGTATGCTAAAGCGGTCTTGGGCAATAAATCAGTGGGTGTGTCGGGCAATAATGATGCATGTAATAGTGGAGAAAAACCTGTGGGGGTGTCGGTTAGTAATAAGGCAAATGAGGAATCGAGTAATGAAGCGTTGATGTTTATCTCGGAAGATGATTGTATAGATTTCGATGGTATGGAGCGTTTGTATTCTTTGTAAGTAATAAGTTTAAGTGTCATTACGGATCTTCTGAAATATATGTCTTCTGAGGGTTTCGTTGATGTTGGTCTTAGATACGTTGGGGGACGTTGGGTTTGGTTGGAATTTGATTCTACGGATCAGGTGGAAAGCGTCAAGAATTCAAAGGTGTTAAATGAGCTATTTTTGGAGCTCAAAGATGTTTCTTACGATTTTATTCCGGATGAAAGATGTGTTTGGATAGACTTGGTGGGTTTGCCATTGGCATCATGGGCTCCAGAGGTTTATAAGAAGTTGGGTGGTCGGTGGGGATGTAGTGTGTTTACTGATATGGTCAACGACGGACCAATGTCTCATGGGAAGGTTTGTGTTCTTACAGAGTCTTTACATCGTGTGTTAGAGTCCTTTAAAGCTTCGTATCGTAATCAATCTTATTGTATTACCGCTACTGAGTTTGCATATTGGGTGCCTAATATTGAATCGATGGAGGACAAATCTACGACCGATTCTCTCGAAAGGAAGAATGACGAGGGTCCTAGTTTGGATGGAGGATCGGAACATGAGGAGCCTTTGGATGTTGATAATTGTGATTCGGTTTCGTCTAAAGATGATAACAATGATTCGGATTCGTCTAGTGAAATGTCATCAACTAGTCGGCTTATGCGAGAGGTGAATGTTCGTGGGGTGGATAGTGATCATGTGGACTCATTTGAAGAAGGTGAGATCATTGGTGATTCGGTCTTGAATAATGATGGGTGTGTTAAGGATTGTATGGAAAAGAATTTGGACGATGATGTTGAAAAAGATATTGAAGATTGTTCTAAAAATGTTATTGAGAAATGTGGGGTGGTAAATAATAATATGTCTAATAATGTGGAAGGCGAGATTCTTGAGGATCATTTTGATGGTGATCGTGGCAATGATACCATCGAAGATAATGCGGATCTTAACCCCTCGACATCACGTTATTAGGAAGGTTAATCGCTACTGTATCCCAGAAGTTGTAGAAGATTTGTCCTATCTTGACAGAAGTAGTGATAAGGCAGAACGATTGCATCATCATAATAACGGTTTAGATGATCTTGATATTTCTTTGCGCAACAGGTTATTACATCAAGATAAGTGCCGGGTTAGGTCAGTTAAAGCTGCTGTAAATGATTCCAGCATTGTGTCTCCATCTACGCCCCCGGGTACTCTAAACCTTGTTGAAGAGTCTTATTCTACGTGGCTTGATTATGTTGGTCCTCTAATTATCGACGAGCTAGATTCTAAAAAACGCTGAGCTATACTACAGGACCCGCTGGAATGTTAAGGTCGTTCTTCTCGCGCAATTACGTATGGTGGAAGATTATTTTCCTAGCGATATTAAGATTTGGAGTTATTATGGCAACGTAAAAGAAACTATCCTCCTACACAGTGCCTTAAAGAGATGAACAAAGGATGCTGGTTAGATCTCTTTGCATTTGTGGTATGATGCAACGGGTGTTCGGCTTCGTTCATGGGAGGTCTTTTTTTTTTTTGGCGTCGCGTTGGGATCTCCTTTCTGATTTTAGTAGCCATCGGTTTTTTGCCTTGTTTCGTTAGAACTTATTTTGTTCCTTACATTCTTTTGTCTGTTGGATAATTTTGCGTGTGTCTTGTACTTGCTAGTTTCTTACTAGCATTTTTTAATAAAAAAATTTAAATGCCGTTCAAAAAAAAAAAGCTTAGACAAACACCCCTTTTAACCGTTAACATTACGAGCTCTAACAATTAAATATAAAAAACCTTAATTTCCAAACCTTAAACTAATATGCAGAGTTTTCATTACAGACTACTTAACACTTATGCTTCCAATCTGATACAAAATCAGTCCTAAATTTATCAAATTGGTTCGGCACGCTAGAGAGAGATGCTACTTAACTTTTAAATCTTAAACCGCTAACACGCCCATCCTATACAGAATCACTCCAATACTTTCCTCCTTCCGCCGCATTTCGACCTCCAACAATAAAACAAAACCTAAAAACCCTTAGTTTTTAAACCTTAACTATCCTAAACTCGGTTTTCATTACTACTAATACTTAGCCTTCAGATCTTAAACCGCTTTGACCACATTTTCGACCTTGAACCAGAAAATAAAGATCCCAAAATAAACATCATTTTAAAACCTAACTATCTTAAAATCGATTTTCATGACGAGTTTAAAAAAACGTTTATAAACCCAAAAAACTCATAACAACCCAAAACAATCGAGCTTTTAAATCGGAATCAGATAAGCCCACACTAAGCTTAAACAAACACCCCTTTAGACCACTAACGCCACATTTCGACCTCTAACCATAAAAAGAAAAAAAAACTTAGCTTTCAGAGGCTAACTATCTTAAACCACCTTAACCAAGACATTCTATACAAAATCATCCTACAACATAAAAAGAACAAAACTTAACTTTCAGACACTAAATATCTTAAACCGCTAACACGCTCATCGTATACAAAATCAATCCTAAAGTTCCCCCCTTTCGCCACATTTGGACCTCTAACCATAAAACAAAACCTAAAAACCTTAGTATTCAAATCTTGAAACCGCTAACAATATCAAAAAAACATAATCAATCCCAAAATAAAAAACCCAAAAAAACATCATTTTAAAACAAAACTATATAAAAAAAACATAACTAAGCAGAGTATTAAGGGGGTGTTTGTTTCGGCTTATATGTGAGCTTATGAGCTTATTTGATTCGGCTTATATTTCATAAACCCAATTTTCTGGCTTGTTGTGAGCTTATATAAGTTTATTACGATATAATAAACTTATCATATAAGCCCATAAGTCTCAAAATAAGCCAGAAAATTAGGGCTTATGGAATTAAGCCAAAATCAAATAAGCTAATAAGCCCACATATAAGCCGAAACAAACACCCCCTTATTATTGGATCTAAATGATTTATAAATAAACAAACATACTTTGATGATTGTTCGATCTATAAGTATATGATTCAAACGAGAGTGTTGCATAAACAAACAGTGTGTGTGTTTTTTCGAAGTACTTGTGTTTGTGTGTGTTTTTTTTTGAGTTTAGTGCTACAACTATATTTTTGGTTCTTGCGTTGATGGGCTTTGTGAGAAGTAACTCATTAGCCTAAACTTGTTTTATTAGCCCACTTTCTTTAAAGATTTCCATTTGTTAATTCTTGATCCAATAAGCAAAATTGTGTGTGCAGAAGCTTTTATTTAAGACCATGGATTTACAGGAGTGTTGCAAAAAAGAGGCCTACAAGACTGATTAATCGTCGTTTAGGTGTTATTGGTCACCAACCTTTCTTTTTTGTGTGATAAATCGGGTTCTAATCAGATCAATAGTGGTTAAACTTGCCGGAAACCTACAAATCTTGGCAGAAATACTCAAAAGTCACTGTAACTTGTTTTAGTCAATTATAGTAGTTGTTTATATCTATTAAGTTTTTAAAAAAAACATCTTGCTAAAAATACACAGAACTCGTAGGAAATACTCTAAACTTGTCGAAAATGTCAATCAGATTAATCCCTTCCTAAATCAATTACAAGCTACACAAGGGTCGGCCGCCCGACTATCAATTCATAATTTTTGCAACCTTGGTTTATAATGACGTGTCACCAAGCATATAAACTTTTACATTGCACACGCTAGTTTAAGGTTTATAGCAATGTTTTGAGAATCGGGTCTTTAATCGATCCAATAGAGTCATCAGGTTACCGGTTCGATCACTAGGTCAACCCGGTCTTCTACGCACACATAAAAAAACTTTTATTTTTTTCAACTATACAAAAGAGAGGTATATATATATCTACATTATATATAACATGAGGCATTTGACTATTTAATGCCACGTCATCACGTAGGCCATGTCAGCATCACGATTTTTTTATGATAAAATTCGGTTTTTTAAAACTATTTTTTTATGATAAACTTTTAACTCTATTCCCAAGACATCTTCAACCTAATTAATTATTTTGATAACATATCACTCAAAAAAACGTCTGCTTAATTTTTTTAAAGATAATTAGAAGTTTTAACTCTATTCCCAAGACGTATATTATACAGGTTTCTTCTCTTCTTTGTTTTAAAGGTATATGTTTTTTTCTCAAAACCCTAATGAAACTGTGTTATTAGGCCTGGTTTCTTTTTTGTCAGGTTTGTAATCTTCTTTGTTTGGTTAAAAGGTATATGTTTTTCTCAAAACCCTAATCAAAACTATGTTCTTTTTTGTGATTTTGTGTATGCATATGTTTTTTTTCAGGTTTGTCATCTTCTTTGTTTTGTTTAAAGGTATATGTTTTTTCTCAAAACCCGAATGAAACTGCGTTATTATGCCTATGTTGGTTTCTTTTTTTTGCAGGTTTGTTATCTTCTTGGTTTGGTTTAAAGGCATATGTTTTTTTCTCAATAACCTAATCAAAACTATGTTATTTTTTTGTGATTTTGTGTATACATATGTTTGTTTTTTTTTCCAGGTTTGTCATATTCTTTGTTTGGTTTAAATGTATATGTTTTTTCTCAAAATTCGAATGAAAGATTGTGTATGCATATATTGGTTAATTTTTTGGCAGGTTGGTCATCTTCTTTGTTTTAAAGGTATATGTTTTATTTTTTTCTCAAAACTTTAATGAAACAGTGCTATTTTTTTGATAAGTTATGTTAATTTAGAGTTTTATTTATATAAGCCCTAAATTAACTTATGTTCTTTTTCTTGTCTGCACCTTTTCTTCTCAATGCAGGTCACACAAAAACACCCTCTTTTCTAGAAAATATATTTTTCGTGATAAATGCAAATAGTTAGCAATGGGAAGCTGGTTTTGCTATTCAAGCTCTACTGATCTTACTGATGAAATTGGATCTACTTTGATGAAAGGACATGAATTTCTTAAAGCTTCACAGGTCTCGAAAACATATACCTTTTAACCAAACAAAATACCCCTCTGCAATTTGGTTCCACTTTTGGTCCTTGTTCGATTTGAAATGACTAAAATACCCCTCTGCAATTTGGCCAAACCACAAGGACCATTTTTGCAATAATAAATAAAAAAAATTAAAAAAAAATCTGTAAGAATTTTTTTTTATTTCGGTTTCAGTTTACGAGCAATAATTAAAAAAAATATTTTTTTTATTTCGGTTTCAGTTTACAAGTCAAACCCATTTTAAACTCGGTCAAACGAAACAAAGAAAAGAAAAGGGCGCCAAAATTGGTTACTATTCACCCTCCGTCCCCAATTTTACCCTGCACCCCAATTAACCCACCTTAAGTGAAATTAACCCTTCTAGAAGCTCACTGACACACGTCTGACACACTAGGGAGCCACGCTGGCAATCCTCAGCAATCTCATTGGCTATTTAGGACGTGGAAGGCATTCAACGGGCAAGATCAAAGGATTGGAAAACGGTTATGGATTAAGGGCCAGGATTAGAAGTTGGGGGAGCGTCCAAAAGCCTAGAAGCTTCACTCCTTGCCTATAAAAGGAGCCTCTCACACACAGATATATGATCTAGTGTAGTAGTAGCTTAATGTAGGTTTAGCTTGTACGTTTTTAGCTTAAGTCATTTAAATTTCATGTAATTTCTTTCCAAAGTATTGTAATCAGTTAATGTTTTAATAAAATTCAGTTTTATCTTAACTCTTGTTGAATTCAGTCTTTTATGTTAAGCAATTATGATTTGAAAAAGCATCATAAGCTCCTCATAAGCTCTTTTAAGCTACTTATACTACACTAAGCTTGTTTACTCTCAGTTAAGCTTACAAAAGCTTAACTGAGCTTAGATATTCATCAAATTCACCCCAAATGTACCTCAGCTTATTTGGAAGGGAAGCCAGTTATGAAAGGGCTTCCAAGACCTTACTAGCTTATCTCTGATAAGCTAGAGCTTTGTAGATTAGCTCCTTGAGCAATATAATAGCCTTGTTTTGTGCAGAGGCCTTTGTAAGTGATGTAGGACAGCGGAAGCTAGTTTCTTTTACAGCCAATGCTAATGAACAAGTTAATGGCAAATGCCAAGAAACCTAGGCTGGTTTCTAGTTCACGTGGGAACAAAAGGATAAAACGTGAAAACACGTATAAAAGAAATCTAAATAATATTGATTCAATTGAATAGAATGAATTACAATATGCTGGAATTTTGTTTATATAGACCTAGAATCATAATCCTAAACCAACTAAAATTAAAAGTTTCCTAATTAATAAAATAAATATAAACTTAAGAAAATCCTTGTTGACCAAGTAATAATCTTTTCGAGATTTACTTGGATTACTTTCCAGATTTACTTGGATTTTCTTGTTCTCCAAATCTTAATCTAGAATCACCCTTTTTCCTTTTTTTCCCAGTTCTGGTCCCCCATCATTCTCCCCTTCTTGAAAAGAACTCGACCTCGAGTTCATCTGGAGGAATCGTTGTTGACCAGACGTGTTTCTTCTTCTCTTTATTCCTGAACTTATTATAGGTGCTCAAATGTCGCGCTTTACTTGTATCCGCCATTATTAGACCACCTTTAACAATGATCTTTTAACAAAATAATGACTTTTGACCTCATTCCATATAAGTCGCGATCTAATTTTGAAGTTTAACTCGCTCAGGCCCTCGATTTGCGCCTTGGGATAGTAGTGGCTTGTATAATGTCGTGACAAGCTCATCACGTTATCTGACTTATCTCGGCTTACAGGAACTATTTGGTGTTGAATCTCCTTCAGAAGAGAGTCCTTGCTCGTTTCCTCTTCGGGCATTATGATGTTGTCTTCCGTTTGCACCTTATGCAACTTTGTCGTAGCTTCAACCATTAGCGTTTCATCTTCTTCTATCACTATGGGTGTCTCTGTTTTAGAGATATCATCGAGTGAATACTCTAACGTGTATCAGTTGAGTGATAATTGGGTTATCGTCTTGGACTGATGTTGTGCATCTTGATCATCTTCATCTTGATGATAAGTTGGAACAACTCTAATGAGATCATGCGTGTCGAAGGAATTGGAACAACTCTGATACCACCTGATGTAGGACAGCGGAAGCTAGTTTCGTTCACAGCCAACGCTAATGAACAGGTTTATGGCAAATGCCAAGAAACCTAGGTTGTTTCTCGTTCACGTAGGAACAGAAGCTAAAAACGTGAAAACACGTAAATAAGAAATCTGAATAATATTGATTGAATTAGGGAAAACTTTTGGATAAATCCTAAATATTCCTAATCGATTAAAAGATAATGCTAAATAATCTTAATCGATTAAAAGATAATGCATAAATATAGAGATAAATCCTAAACCAAATCTAATACTAATCTTAATATGCTAGAAGGTTCTTTTCTTGTATTTTTTGTTCCCCATCATTATCCTGATGTAGGACAGCGGAAGGCGCTGGTTGATTAGTTCACAGCAAACGCTAGTGAACAGGAGAATTTGCAGACGCAAATAACCTAATGTTTTCTTGACTTCACGAATATTCTTCGTAACACAAATATAAAATCTAATGAAAGTTTAACAGTCATGTTATTATTTTTCATGAGCTTGACCAGGATTGAATCAAACAAGCAAAAGATACCCGCGCGTTGTTCGGCGAGCTAATTTTTTCCCGAATAATTTCGAATAATATTTTTTTTTACGTTTCGGGGGGTTTTTTTTGGGCTATGCGTTATGGCGGGGCTAATTTTTAATATTTTCTTTTTTTGTATGATTCGGGGAAAAAAAATTTGCGTTGGGACGGGCTAATTTTTTCCCGAATATTTTCTTTTTTTGGGACGGTTTTGTAAATTTTTTTACGGGAATTTTTGTGTAAGAAAATCGTAAATAGTTAAAAGGTGAGGGTCCGTTTTCTATTTTTTTTTTTTTACTTTGGGCCAGATTTTAGGCTATTTTTGGGGGGTTTTTTTTTGGCTAATTTTTTCCCGGATATTTCCTTTTTTTTTACGATTCGGGAAAAAAAAATTTGCGTTGAGACGGGTTAATTTTCGAATATTTTCTTTTTTTGGGGACGGGTTTGATATCTTTTTTTTTTGGCCGATGAATGTAAAAAAGTTGTGAACAATAAAAACTTGATTTTTTTGTTAATTTTTTATGGGATTTTTTGTGTAAGAAAATCGTAAATAGTTAAAAGTTGCGGGACCGTTTTGTATTTTTTTTACTTTATGCCAGATTTCAGGCTAATTTTGGGCTAGTTTTTTTTTTTTACTTTGGGCCAGATTTTATGCGAATTTTAGGCTAAGTTGTCGACAAATATGTATATTTTTATTAATAAATTTTTTTATATGGCTTATGTGTTGGGCCTCATGTTTAAAGTGTTGTTTTTTTTGGCTATATGGGTTTTTTTTTAATATAATGGGTTGTACGTTTGTGACTATATCGATTATTTTAAAGTTATTAGGTATCGAAGATGTTTTCGCGGGTATTTTTTTTATCTTAATAAATCGGAACTTTTGTAATATTTTTTTTCCTCCTACTTTGTGCAAACAAATTTTAAAAAAAAATAAACAAAAAATATATATGGCTTATGTGTTGGGCCTCATGTTTAAAGTGTTGTTTTTGTTTTGCTATATGATTTTTTTTTAATATAATGGGTTTTACGTTTGTGACCATATCGATTATTTTAAAGTTATTAGGTATCGAAGATGTTTCCACGGATATTTTTTTTATCTGAATAAATCGAAACTTTTGTAATATTTTTTTTCCCTCCTACTTTGTGCATACAAATTTTAAAAAAAAACAAAAACAAAATAATTAAAAAAAAAACTAAAATCGGGCTGGCCCAAAATGATGGGACCCAGTTACTGTACAGTTGGCCACATCAAGTCAAAATGACTGACTTCGTTTTGCACACGTGAATGTTAATATTTGAAATAATTTGATTGTAAAATGGACTAGCCCTAATGACACTTTTTAAAATGTATTTAGTTTAGAAATTTTCTAGAAACAAATTAACAAAGTGTAATTGTTCCTAAAGTGGAAGGTACCAATCTGATACTATAACAGCACGTGGACTATCATGAGGCGCTTAAACTTGCATTTTGTAACAGTTTTAAATGCTCCTTTAAATAAAGCTTTTTCGATTGGTAAATAGGTATTGGATAACCATAAAAATCTAATAAGCCATCATATTCTATATATTTTTTTTTTTGCACCAACTTTATTAAAAAACTAGGCAATGGAGCTAGAAAGACATTACCAAAGAAATAAAGATAGGCTCCATTTTAATAGCTTTTTCTGATTGGTAAATAGGTATTGGATAACCATAAAAATCTAAGCCATCATTTCTCATGTATACATGTGATAATTCCATTTCTAGCTCAAAATCCAACCCCAAAATGCAATCCTAAGTTCTGGAACATCTTTTTCCAAAGTCCTGGACTTAGGATTGCATTTTAGGGTTGGATTTTGGGCTAGAAATGGAATTATCCATATATATATATATATATATATATTTCATATTAATGACTTTAGTTGTTTTGAATTAATTGTCTAATTTTAAAAATAGATAAAAAATTTACATCAAGTTTATATTTTGAGCAATGCTATGTCCATATTATATTTATAAAAATGTTTCCACACCATGATGTGGCAACATCTTTTGTCAATCAAAACAATTGTAAAAAAGCAAAGACCTTATTTGATTCGACAAATGATGTTGCCACATCATGGTGTGAAAACTTTTTTGTAAATATGGTGTGGACATAGCATTGCTCTTATATTATTATACTCACTTGATGTTATCGTTATAAACTTTTAAAAAGCTATAAGTTAATTGCATGAAGATAAAACTCTCATTATCCAAAAAGTAAGTAAGAAAAAGATGTAATTATAATGTTTTTTTTTGTGAACAATAATTTTAAAATAAAAGGAATATTTAATTATTTTTATAGCATAAAGTAAACTTTTAAACCTCTTAGGCTACACGTAGTTGTACTGGTGAGGGTCTCACTCACTCGTGAACCATTATGGAGTGTCATAGTCACGCGTGAAATAAGGCAAAAGAGCCTCACAACGGTGAGCCATACGCTTTTTTGTTTCCGTGCAAGTTAATATTTTTTATTTGATTTGTGAGTGTGTGTGGGGTATTTTGTGGGTATATTTGTATAAAGTGGATGTTTAATTGAAATGTGAGGGTAGTGTGACTGATAAGAGTGAATTGTGAAAAAGAATAAGGTAAAAAATGAAGAGAGAAAACTAATGTGACACTGGGGTGTCCGATGAATGAAGGTGTTTTCCGATAACTGATTAGGGTATTGTTTCTATTGAAGTTGAAAGGTATCAAATAGTCCAATGATTGCGATAGTAAAAAACATAAAAAGTCATCCTAACGCAACATGTTACTCTAGATATTTTCTACATCGAGTTTAAAAGAGGTCTTGCATTCATGTTGAAAAACGTTGTGCATCATTCATGTATGTTTTATTGCATCAACGCGCAGATTTATTTGTGTTGTTTGAGTTTTTGTTGTTGTTGTCGATGAGAACCTATGTTTCTATACAAGGAGAATAAATTTCACATATTATTGTTGGCATTTAATAAACTGTTAACCATTAACACTACGAGTACGCAACGAATATGGAGCATGTTTGGTACATATGATTAACACACAATAAATAAACAAAAGGGTAATATCAAAAACTAAACCTTGAAGATCAATTGCAAATGAAACTAAGTGGATAAGTTTTCACCTCTACGAGAGCTCACACAAACACGTCAATCGAATGCGCCCGGATGCTAGCCAATAATCACGTAATACCCAAACAAACTTTGTATACCAAAACCACTTGAATCGAGTACCAAATCAATGCCCTTGAACCTGTATCGAAAATCAGTGGAAGAAACTAGGGTTTCCACCAATTTCGGTTTGAACCGAAAATGCCTAAAGTGAACCGAAAATCACCCAAGTGAACCCTAGTTTGTTTCTACTTGTTCTCACGCCATGAGAACCTGTAAACCAACATCTTACACCTCTTGGACCAGACCTAGGATCGAACCACACTTGGAGAACCCTTTAAAGGTTAACCGAAAATGGACACGAGGTTAGAGAGTGAACCAAAAATCAAAGTGTAGTATATTGGTTATCACAATACAAGCTTAGGAATTATGGGTTGGCCAAATTTGTAGAGAGAGAAAATGACTAGTTCTAGTGAGAGAAACACCTTTTAATGTGTGTTTGATAAATTGAACAACCAACCCCTCTTAATGGTTGAGAGGGGGTTTAAATACAAGAGTTTATGTGCCTTAAGAGGGCTATGGAGTGGGCTAACATATGGGTAAAGACCCGACCCAACGCCATAAGTCATACGGTAACTAAACGATTAATATTAAGACTACGAGCTAACCTATGCTAGACATAACACGGGGTGACCGAGTCTTTTTCATGATCCTAACAATGAATTTCGAACTCATTGTAGTATAGTGGTAAGTATTCTCGCCTGTCATGTGGGTGACCCGAGTTCGATCCTCGGCAACAACGCCAAAAATTGATCCCTCTAAATACGTATATATAATATGTATATAAGGATTTATCAATAATAATATAGAGAGTAAATATTCCGAAAGGGTTTAAATAAAATCGCTCTTAACCAAAGCAACTTCAAAAACCTCCCGGGTCGTTTCCTTGACGAGGCTTGAATTAAATGTCGGGTTATCATTTGTGATCGGGATTTTGAATGGGTAAAGATTTTGATTTCGTTTCTAATTTCTATGATGCAAAAACAAATGTAAAGGCAAATAATCAAGCAAAGAGATGATAATGAGACCTAAACATATCATGGAAATATGAGCATAAACATAAATGAAATAAAGAGATAAGTAAAAAGATTAGAGATACCAAGTATGATAAAGAGTGCAAAAATGACGATATGAGACCGCTCCATAAACTTTAAACCATCATCCATAAGCCGTACCCGATCAACATACC
>BQNB010151160.1:0-10524 GCA_026074375.1 Tanacetum coccineum
CGGTAAAACGGGTCTAAGACTGAAATTTAAGAAAAATTAAGCCTATACTAAATTTTATATTTTTCCTAGACACTAAATGACAAAAGAAAATTTTATAAAAAAGAAAAATATTTTTTTATTAATTTTTGGATTTTTTATGAATTTTTAAAGATTAATAACTAATTAAAACTAAGAAAATAGAAAAAGACAAAAAATAAAAGTTATAAAAATTCTGAAAAAATAAAATTAAATAAAGAAAAAGTTAACAATTCTAAAAATATAAAAATGCCCAAAAGTTACTGTTTAAAATTAAAGTAATTAAACTAATTAAAATTAAACCTAATTTATATTAATTAAATTAAATAAACTAACTAAAGTTAACTGCTGTTAAAACAAAAGGACTAACAGGGAAAGGACATAAGGACTAACGGGGCAATAGGGTAGTTAACCACAGGGACTAACAATACTAACTATAAAATAGAAAATTACACAATTGGTCCCTGCACACCAACCCGATTACAAAGCAAGTCCAACAGCTTATTATCAAAAAGCTATAAAAGCAAAGTTGTTAAGGGGCTCAAGGACAACATTTTTCTTAATAAGCACACTAGCTGAAATGAACTTAATAAGCCAGAAATGAGAGCTTTTGGGGCTGCAGAAGCTAAATAAGCTTATGGCTTATTTTTCTTGGCTTTTATGGGGCTTAAGGCTACTAAATAAGCTAAAATTAAAGGGGACAGATAAATAGGGCTGAGGGATACCTAAATAAGCTATAGATTCCTAAAATAAGCCCTAAAATAAGCTGATCTATTATTAAGCTAAAATGACAGTTTATAAAAAACAGAAAAAGGGGAATTTTAAGCCTATAATAAGCTAACAAAATAAGCTTACTAACTAAAATAAGCTGCTAATCCTAAGACAACTACCTATAAGCTATGTTTAAAAGCAATAAAAACCTATGGCTTAATGTTAAATAAGCTAGAAAAGTGGGGCTGAATTTAGGGTCTAGCACCAGGGGAGGCTAGGCAGTGAGCTTAAGGGCTTTTTTAGGCTTATGCAATAAGCACTTAAGAGCTTTTTACCCAAAACCAACCACAAACAGATTAACAATGGAGGCAAATGAGCTTATTTTCAAAGTTTGAACTAATAAAATGGACTAAATCATGCTGATATTAGGACTTGAAATTGGCATTTTTCAAAGAAATGGTATTTTAAACACTTAACATTACTTGGTCATTTGGTTATGACAGAGCAAGAGGGCTTTCTTTTTGGCTTTTTGTAATTCCAACAACACAAGAAATGAGGTGCTTAAGCTGTTTCAACAGCTTAAGCCCTTAAGGTCACTTTGGCTTTCTAAAATTTTGACAGAAAGACAAAGGACCTTAAAAACTTGTTTTTAAACTAAAACCTTTGATTAATTTGACTTAATAAACTCCACACACTCAGCCAAAGTTGGCTGAGTGGTTATGACCCATTACAACCCCCATATGACCCATTTTAAGGTCTAAACCAAACACCCCCTTAATTTATAAATTCAGCTTCTTCTTAGCTTTTTAAAAGAAATAAAGGGGTATTACGAGACTATATGCTGAGCTTAACAACTCTTACACATGGTGGTGTAAGATTAAACAGGTTTAAAGGCTTTAATTTATACTTCGAATTTTTAACAAATGCAATATTTCAAAAAAACTCTTAACTTTTATTAATGCTGAAAATATTACAACATAAACTTTAAATAAACTGAATACAACACTTTCAAAGTAAACTTAACTATTTTTATACTAAGGAAAGTAAAAACAGGGGATGTAAAAAAATGTATGGTGTTCCGGCTTGCTTTCTTCTCTCTTATAGCCTCTCAAAGGACTTGGGTTGTGTTTGTTATGAGAGTAGGAAGTCCAAGCATACTCTTTTGACCCTTGGATCTTTTGTGCTACTTAAACACACCATCTCAGCCATTGGGGTTGTCGGTTTTATGAAGATTGCCAACATGGCACTTTGGGGTGAGTGGGGTTTGGTTTGGCAGCTGTAGAGGGTACTAGAGGGCATGGGGATGAGCTAGAAACCATGGGAGAGGCTGGTTTGGGTTTTGGCGGTAAAGGGGTTCGAGTACCGTTGTGGTTGCAGGTTTAAAAGAAAAGAATGGGGAAGAGGCAACTTTGGAGATCTTTCTTTCTATTTTTCATTCTTATAAGCAAAAAAAAAACATTTATAAAGATTTTCATTGAGCTCAAATCGTCCTCTGTTTTATAACTTAAAAGAATAAAGGAGTTTTGAAAAATTGCAAAAAACAGTTCCCTGCTGTTTATAAAAAAGAGAAATGAAAGGTTTTGGTAAATTGACAAAACCAGCCCTTGTTGTTTGGTATTCTATTTTTCCTTTTAAAATACTTTCAAACTTTGGCAAATCTGGCCCTTTTCTTTATTTTTTTCATTTTTAAATTATAAAACAAGGTTTTTAACAGTACATTTGGCCCTTGATTTTTATAAAAAGATGTTTTGGGTCTTGGTTTTGTTATTGGCTTTTTCAAGGCCCACTAAGGTAGGTGATGGGTTTTGTGTGTACAATGGCTGAGATTGGCAGTAACAGCTAAAGATTGGTCCTTCAGAATTATTCATAGTCCTTTGTCAAATGCACACAAAGGGCTGCTGTAATTTGGATTGAGGGCCCATGAAAAATCAAGGAAGATAAAAAGGAAGATCGAAGATGCTTCAAGTGTGGTGATCCAAATCACTTCATTAGTGATTGCCCCAAAAACTCTTCCGGTGATCAAAAGGCATTCGTTGTCGGAAGTTGGAGCGATAGTGGAGATGACTCAAAGAAAGAAGAGATTTGTCTCATGGCTCACTCAAACGAGGTACTATCCGATAATCTTTACTATAGTAGTTCATCTTTAGATAACGAATCTAGGCAAAATGAGTATGACAAACTTGGTCAAATTAGTCTTAGAATTATTAACAAAAACAAACATCTAAAGGCTAAAAATGAATCACTCAAAAAGACCATTAACGAACTTAAAACCAAGATAGACATATTAGAAAAAGGTAAAGAAACTAGTAGCAATTGTGATGCTTGTAATGAACTTAGATTAGAAGTTTACTCTCTAAAACTAAAACTAGCTAGTTTCGAGAATAGTAGTTCGTCTTTACAAAAAATGGTCGAAATACAAAAACCGTCAAAAGACAAGTGTGGATTAGGATACACGAAGACTATAGCTTCCCCTAGAAACACTTAAATCAAAAATCTAAGAGGTCATCTTAAAAATCTCTCTGTAGAACCGGCTGGCCGGTGCCATTCATCAACAGCACCGGCTTGTTCAATCGAACAACACCGGGTATCTGATGACAGTGCAGAAAAAGAAAAAGAGTTGGAAACCAACGTAGTTAAACAAAATGACTTCGTGCTAATTACCAAAAAGTCTATTTTAGGCACACCAAAAGGTAACAAACTACCATCAATTCTAAAACTCGGTCAAGGACATAGAAAAAGTAAAATCCAGACTCAAAGCAACAACTTATTAAGACTTCGTAACTTGATTTCGAGATTTAAACTTTAGAACTTTTTGCAACATTTTCAACATCATAATCATAAGTTCTTTAAAGCTAGGAATGCGTTGCTTAGTTTGAACCCCTACCTCGTGGTTAACGGAGTAGGATATCACAACCAACGACCGATGTTCTTAGTTTGAAAACCCACCCCGTTGCTAGCGTAGTGGGAAATCACATCAACACCTTATTCCTAATATGGCTAAGGATTGGTGTCTTAGTTTGAACCCTCACCTAGACCTTTCTTCCAAGTGAGATATCACGACACACCAAATCCCTAGAAGTAAAGACGTCTTAGTTTGAACCCCCCCGTATGCTAGCAAGAGTGGGATAATCACGACACATCTTTTACTTGCTCCATAATATCAACTGCATGCTTCATTGGCAAAATTTCAATATTCATGCATTTTTGCATTCACATTTCATTCATGCTTCTTTGGCATTTATCTTTTAAATCACTACAAAATCTCGCTTTGAAAACTCAAGTTACAAATTTGAAGCTTTTTCTGAAAACATCGATTGACTTAGTTGAATTAAATTGAGTACGTATGATTAGGTGGATTAGAAATTCACGGGAGAGAAAACCACAAGTTACTTGTATAAGTTTTTAGAAGAATCTTGCTTAGCACATAAACTTATATTTAACTCTATCATTTCTCGTTCTTCACATTATTAAAATTCAAAGCAATAGAATTCGTGAAAGCTTGGCCTACAGGAACTAGCTAGGGCTCAACACGCCCGATCAAGTCAAAAATTATTCTTATTCTACCCAAAAGAAGAAGCAAAACTGTGACAAAACACTTATAATATTTTTGAAAATTTTTATTTGTTTCATTTTTTATGGGTATTATTAGTGGTAAAAAACAGGGTTTACGTGGTGTAACAATGCTGTCAGAAATAAAAACAATCAAATCGAAAGATACCAACCCCCAAACTGAACTAACATCGTCCTCGAAGGTGTTTTTGAAGGGTATTACATTAATCCTAAGGCCATTTATGATATGCCAAAATGATTAAACGTTAGTCGAATAATATTAGGATAACGGATTCCCAAATGAAGGCTGAGATGTGGAAACTCTTGATGAATGGAACAAAACTGAGAGTCCTTAACAATCCGGTCAATCCTGGACAATAAGCAACAACCACAACAAGGCAACACGGGTAAAGGAAAAGGACAAGCCATCTCACAACACCAAAAAAACACTTATGTTAAGCACTACTTACTACTAAGAATAAACTAAGAAACACTATGGGGTTGGACTCCCACGAAGGCGCTTGTTTTAGGGCGCATGCTTGACCCATCACAAGGATTTATTGGATCCTGAGGAAACAGTGGAAATAAAATCAAATTTCAATCCGGACTTCATTCAAGTGACACGATAAGTATTGATTTTATGAAGTTACCAACTCCGATGAGATACATCCGGCTTAGAAGAATGATACTTTCGAAATGCCGGGATCAAATATGGTTCTTCATCCCCACAGGAGTGAAGAGAAGGCGGAATAACCGTTATAAGCAGTGAATTGTGAGAAAGATCCATACAACATAAGCAAAATTCACTACGTGGTAGAAAAGCTGCTCCATGGAAGGATGTGGGTGAGAAACATTATGCACATCTACGGGGATGTCTTCCACCACATAAATGGTTGAATCTCCCGAATTGTGATAATCAACATAAAAAACGATCGAACTCGGGAAGGGAAATAGAAGTAATCGTCATCTACTAGTCTACATCATCACTCACATACCTGGTGTATTTGATACCGACATGCAGCCAAGAATACAATTTCAATCTCCGTCCATAAGAAATCATTATCCGCAACGGGGATATGAGTGGAGGGAGAATGAATCGATAGCATTAGAAATGGCCTGAAGAGCCTCCGGAGGTCTGAGAAAGATTATCGTAGAGCAACTTATTCCAAAACAGAATAATCACCCTCTGGTCAAATTCAACTTCCACAATTTCTGTGGAATTAATTTAGGAATATGAGTTTAAAAAACACCGGCGAACTCATTGAAAGAGATCGATCTATGGAGAAGAATCAATAAATGTCTCGATTTAGCACGGATACTACAAGAACAGATTCTGCATCAAAAGAAATCCATGCCCGTGGAATTGATGGATGCCTTCCAGCGCTCATCATAATATCGATCTACCATATCGAATGCAATTTCTACATCAATATCAAAAGAGAGATTAGAGAAAATGATAAAAAATTCTCTTTGGAAGGTCCTCCTCGGAAAATGACTCGTCCCTTAAGGTAAAATCTTCATCGATATCGAAGATAGGTTGGAGAAAGTAAAATCATGATTCATTGAAGAATACATCAAATTGAGGCAAATGCACACACAACGTTCGGAAAAATCCTCGACTCAATTGGGGTTGGGACAAGATCTCGACAAGGCACTAGACTTAATGAATTCGTCCTCTTCCGTTGCCGGAAAAAGTATGTCAAGATGCTCGTTCCCCCAAACTTAGAGAAGTTAACGGGCTCTTTTGGTTGGTGATTCGGGTGAGATTTCAATGGTATAAGTCCTCGTCATCATCATTATCACAGTAGAGCAGAGAGGGCGATTCCAAGCCGGAGTATTCGAGTACTCAGATAGCTCGACACTTAAGATTTTCACATCTAGAACAAGTTTGCTAAGCAATTCTTGCACATCCTCCGGAATGAGCGTGCTTAACTTCAAAAAGTTGTACCAAGCTTGCAATAGAACCTAGGCTATTCCCCAAAAGAGATACGATTAAACTTTTTGAAAGCTTTCAATCGATTCATTAGTCCTCTTGGGCTTTAGCAAAGCTTCCATGCTCATTGGTTGACGGAGTTGAGTGATTGACGGAAAAATTGCGGGTTGAAGTTGGTCAAAACCCGAAAGAATAGAGTTATTGACTCATCGTGACTTTCAATAGTCGCATGATGACCCTACAATTTTCACAGCAAAGAGTTTTGCTAATTGAAGATTATTCAAATCTTTGCGTGAAATGAAATCAAGGCTGTAATTGGCTCTGAATAGAAAAACAGGCTTTGAGGTGTACATGCAGTGACAATATTGTATCGTATCCCGCAAAAATACACACAAGATTTGCTTAGAGTGTGGTTGGGGTTGGAGAGATGAAACTTGGAGATTGATCAAAAAAGTACGGAGTTGAAAAAAATTGGATTTGATTTCCATTATCCATAAGTACAACTAATACAAACACCATCAATGAGACGACAACCGCACAGTTGGTACGTGCACGAATTAACATAAGATGTATCCGTCGGTTGTCCCCACCCTACACATTCAAAACAGAGATAAGACTCCATCAAATTAACAAATAAGAGGACAAGAAACATAAAATAAACGTTTAAGAGGAAAAAGAAGAATTATTTTTATTGTTTTTCGAATTATATAACAACAAATTCACAATTGGACAAAATCAGATAAGAGAACTTAAGCCAAATAATCGATCTTACTTCACGGTAGCTCTCACAATGAAAAACGCACAGGTGAGCGGAGGAGTAGGAATAGCGCGAAGCTTATTTCTCCTTTCGGGTCGTAGTTCGTCGGAACAACCCTCCTTATACCCACTTTATAGTTTGTTTATCAAAATGAGGTGAGCCGTATATCGTAAGTGACACAGAAGGCAAGTTTTAAATCTTTTGTTCGAGTTGGGAACTCAATAGTTCACCGGAACTTATTATGAAATACCATCAGTTGAGAAATTATAATTTTGTATTTTACAATTAGTGAATTTTAAATTTTATGGACAATTTTTTTATATTTTTGTTTTTTTTGGTTTTTTATTTTTTATATGATATGTACTAATAAAAAGAAAAGAAAAATAAATTTTGTGATTTTTTTAATATGAAAATAAAACATAAGAACAAGTTCAGATCAAAGTCGGATAACAATCGTAGCAAATGCCTCCCCGGCAACGGCGCCAAAAATTGATTCGTCTGATAGTACACATATATAAAATAACACAAATGCAAATCTCAACCAAATGCCCTTGACCAAGGCAAAAGGTCAAAATCTACACAAAGAGATTAAATATATAAGAATCAATAATAAAAAGATTCCGGAAGAGATATTCCCGGGTCGTATGTCCCAACGAGGCTGCAATTGAAGGTAATCCTGGTTTGATGAGAAATTGAATGATGGAGAATATTCAGATATGATGGAAACACTGATACAACTAAAATTAATTAAATAAAACCTAATTTAATCTACGGGAAACAGATATAGGAAATGGGGATCTTAAAAACTACGGGAAACAAAATTAGTTATAGGGAAATCCTAAAATTAAATCTATACTAAAATACGGGGAACAGATTTAGGTATCGGGAAACCTAAATATTAAAAATTAAGAAAATAAATGCTAAATTAAATTAAAAATCAAAATTAAATTTTAATTAAGTTAATTTGAAAAATAAAAAAAACTAGAACTAAAACGGAGGTCGTTTGAATGTAAAACGAAAAGAAACGGTAAAACGCACTCGGTAAAACGGGTCTAAGACTGAAATTTAAGAAAAATTAAGCCTACACTAAATTTTATATTTTTCCTAGACACTAAATGACAAAAGAAAATTTTATAAAAAAGAAAAATATTTTTTTATTAATTTTTGGATTTTTTAAAATTTTTAAAGATTAAAAACTAATTAAAACTAAGAAAATAGAAAAAGACAAAAAATAAAAGTTATAAAAATTCTAAAAAAATAAAATTAAATAAAGAAAAAGTTTACAATTCTAAAAATATAAAAATGCCCAAATTTTACTGAATAAACTAAAAGTAATTAAACTAATTAAAAGAATAACCAATTTATATTAATTAAATTAAATAAACTAACAAAAGTTAACTATAGGGACTAACAGTGAAAAGGACTGCAAGGACTAACGGGGAAACAACAAACTAACAAGGGGGACTAACAATGTTAACCATAAAAGAGAAATTTACACTAACAGTCCCTGAGTTGGACCCCGATTACAAAAAGGGTCCAAAGTGCTTATTTGACAAAAGTCAAAAAAGCAAACTTGTAGAAGGGCTTATGGGGAGTAACTTTTGTAAAAGCACTTATGCTTTTTACTCACTAAATAAGCTAGAAATTTAAGCTTTTGATGGCTGCAGAAGCTCAATAAGCTTATTGGCTTATTTTCTTTCTTATGGGGATTTAAGCTAACAAAATAAGCTATAACTAATGGGAAACAGTTAATAGGGAGAGGGGAGTCCTAAATACACTAGGCTTCCTAATAAGCCCTAAAATACTGATCTATATTAAGCTATAAGGAAACAGTTTTATAAAAAACAGAAAAAGGCCTACTATAAAGCCTAATTTAAGCTAATCTAATAACAATCTAAATTAAATAAGCGCTAAACTACAAGATATAAACTTCTAAAGCTATAAGGAAAAAACACTAAGAACCTAGGCTTAGGTTATGCAATAAGACTAGAAAAGAGGGCTGAATTTGGTAGTCAAACCACTAGGGGAGCTCAAACAGTGAGCTTAAAAGACATTAGGCTTATGAAAATAAGCACATCAGTGCTTTTTACCTAAAACCAATCACAAACAGATTAAAAAGGATGGTCAATGAGCTTATTTTCAAAGTTTGAGAGCTTAGGGCCTAATTTTAACTGCTGATAATGGGGCTTAAAAATGGCTAATTTCAAAAATCATGCATACATACACATCATGACTTCGTGGTTTTGGTACTTACCAAATACATGGACAAATGGCCTTTGAAAAGAGCTAGAAACAATAACAACAAGCACAACAACAGTGTGCTTAAGCTGCATAAGCAGCTGGAATGGTTTAGCTCACTTTGGCTTATTGAAAATTTGACAGAATATAAAAGAAACCTTAAAAACTTATTTTCACAAAAATTATATTAAAAGATCTAATGAACCCCCACACACTCAGCCAAAGTTGGCTGAGTGGTTACAACCCATTACAAATCCCATATGACCCATTTTAAAGGTTAAACCAAACACCCCCTTAAGTATAAATTTTGCTTCTTTTTAGCTTTTTAAAAGAAATAAAAGGGTGAAACAAGTTCATAAGCTGAGTTAAACATTTACACGTTTTTATATAAGTCTAAACAGATTAAAAGGGTTTAAATAAGATTTTAAATTCTTGACAATGGCTATATCACAAAAAAAACTCTTAACTTGTATTAAGGCTGGAAATATTACAACATAAACTTTTAACTGAAGCTAAGTTACACTAATTGCTTAAGAAAAATACATAATTTAAAACATTTAACTAAAAAAACAAGGTAAAGTGGTGTGTGGTTCTTCGGCTTGTTCTCTTCTCTTTTATAGAGGTCTCTCAGCCTTCCTTGGACTTGGGTTGTGTTTGTTGGAGTGTAGAAACGCAGCATACTCAATCCTAGCCCTCCATTCCTTTTTGTACACTATCTCACCATTGAAGGGGGTGCGGGTTGTGTGATTTCCAAGTGGGCATGGGTTATAGGGGTAATGGGTTGTGGGAAATGGTGAGGGGTGAGCTGGGAGATGTACTAGGGGGGGTGGTATTGGCTAGAAACCGTGGGAGAGGGTGGTTTGGGTTTTGGCGCCAAGGTGGTTCGAGTACCGTTATGGTTCAGGTTTAAACGAAAACCTTGGGGAAGAGGCAACAATGGCCCTTCAACTTTGGTTCTCTTTTCATTCCATTCTTGGCCCCTTTTTCAGTTATAAAAGAGTTTGGAAAGTGCCACTTATGGCCCCTGTGGTTTTATAACAAAAGAACTAAAAAGGGTTTTGGCAAATTGCAAAAATGGTCCTTGCCTTTAAACTAATAAAAGAAATGCCATTTGGCAGTTTTAGTCCCTCTCTTTATTTCACCATTTTTCTTTTATAAAACACTTAAAAAAAATGACAATTTAGGTCCTTATGTTTTATAAAAAGGGTTGTGGGCTTTTGTTGGACTTGGGTTTGTGTTGGGTTATTGGGCTTGGGTTTTGTGTTTGGGCTTGTATTGGGCCCACTGGGTTTGGGTTTGGGCCCAATAAGGTACAGGTTTG
>BQNB010151162.1:2928-15936 GCA_026074375.1 Tanacetum coccineum
GTAAACGCGTATCGGACTAAAATAAATAGTGATCATTAATATAGTCGTACAATGACACGAAAATGAGAAATGTTACATTTTGTTTGGCTATCTGTTTTCTTAAGCTCTTATGATATATGAAATCTTTGCTACCCAAGTAATAGTGATTCCATTTCGTTTACCTTGAATATTTGATC
The DNA here is from genome assembly GCA_026074375.1 of Tanacetum coccineum. Taxonomy (NCBI): domain Eukaryota; kingdom Viridiplantae; phylum Streptophyta; class Magnoliopsida; order Asterales; family Asteraceae; genus Tanacetum; species Tanacetum coccineum. Next base: position 3,105 of record BQNB010151162.1, read on the forward strand.
TATCCGTTTGTTTATATATCTGTTCACTAAGTCTTTAGCTCAGCCGCATTTTTTTCTTCGCGATAGGTAATAAGGGGAAGTTGTGGGTTATAAGTGAAGAGTGCTTAGGAGCTCTTAGTGGACCGAATCGAAGATAGCTTTCCGCATTTCAATTATTGTTGATTAGATTATGGATTTTGGAACTATCATTCATTTAGAATTTGGAGTTAGATTTATTTTCGCTTGGAAGTCATTATGATCAAGAGTTACTATTTCCTTAATTTTCTTGGTGAAGTTTGTTGAACCATTTATTGAATAAAGTCTTCTACTTGTGTTCGTTGGTGCCACAAGTGTGACATTTGACCCGTTTCGGGTGGGGTGTTACATAAGTGTTTGACAATTTCGGGTAATGCTAGTAAAACAACTAAAAAGAACATTCTTGGCATTAGTAACTTTTTGGCTATTGAGCATTGTTCCAATAGTATAACTCACTTGCTGCAAACTTTCAGTTGACAAGTCAAGAAGCGCTTTGAGGAACACGGTCACGTGTTCAATCTCAAATCCTGACTAAAAATCCCTCAAACATGTGCAGAGACGAAGCTTGAACCAAATTATTAGGGGAGCTAAGATACCAATTTTCAATTTCAAGGGGACCATATTGTCAAAACAATTTTTTTTAGCAATAACTCACTTATCAAATTTACATTAAGGATGAGAAAATTTGGAGGGGTCAAGGCCCACCTCAACCCCAATAAAGCTCCGTCCCGTCCCTGAACATGTGTTCATTGTCTAAAAGAGGTAAATGAGACCATTGTTTTTATGACCGAATTAAGTGTTTTAGAGCCTATTCTTAATCACATATAGCAATGTTTTAGTTTTATCTAATTTCATAACAATATATTTTTTTAGAAAACTTTATTAAATTTTGATATCGAATAATACAAATAGCCAATTCAAACCTCGACCATAATCCATAAACTAACAAGATATACCTTCAAAAGGTTGGATATTGACTTGATTTGAGCAAATGTAGTAGTTAACCATCATAAAATATAAGTTAGGTATGCGTTATTGTAAGTTAAGTGAGGAAAAACTAATATAGCGCTGAGGTGATAGTAAGTTGCTAGTTACTACACCTCATGCTCTTACACTAACTTTTTTTTAATGGCAATATATTTCTAAACAAACCAAACCAAATACACACAAAGGCATCCAATGTATTAACAAGATACTTAAGTATAGGGACCCGAGAAGAAAATATAAGCGAAATGAGAATGTCAGTCTAGTGTTAAAAAGGGCGAATAACAATCGGGCTAAATGCATGGCTTCGACTCCTAATTCTACCTTTAAAGGGCTTCGTTTCGGCCTATGGAACCAAAAGGCAGAGTAGCTTCAACATCGAGTAGGGCTTCCTATAATATAAACCCCTCCTAGGTTGTGGCAACTTTCTACTCCTCCTGAGCTGTCTTGTCGTAAAAAAAAGATATAGTTGTCAAGTTCTCATAGTTTGTCTAAACAATGGTGACATTGACCTGTAAGTTTCGTTTATCACCCTCCACTTTCACTAATATCACAAAACCCCCTAGCTTATCAAATTCATCACACAAACTATCATCCCTACACACTCTCAGTACCACAACACAGTTTCATCTGAAAATGGCCACCGGAGACTCCACCTGCGCCGCCACCACCACCTCCGTAAACTACCAGCAAAACACAGGTCAATTTTCCGGTGATCTTTAATTATACCCATTTTAGTTTTATAATAAAGTTTGATGCTTTTTCGGTTATTTTGTGATTTGAAGATTGACCTATTATAAGATTTGATCATATGTACTAACCCTTTTGATTTCTTGGATTAAAAGTTTAATTTAAAAAAAATGTTTTTTTTGTATGTTTAGTATGTTTGAAATGCAAAATTTGATATTATTATGTTAACTAACTTAACAGATAATTGTTTTGTGTTTAGTGCTTATTGTGGTGTTTGAGATTGCTTATTTCTTTGTGTACCCTGCTTATTGATTAGTTTAAAAGGAGATAAGGAATAGGAAAGTAAAAGAATAAGCACTTTGAAATGAGCAATCCCAAACACTCCCTATGAGCCCATTTTGACATTAGAAGTCAAAGCATTGCGCTAGGAAATATAAGGATAAAAACCAACTTACTTCTGGAAATTTATATAGCGAGGGATTTAGGGGTTGTTTACCATTTCGCTAAGTGAGTAAATGGTTATTGCATTTTAATATTGACTCGAGATATGAGTTTAACCATAGTTCTGACCAAATGTGCTCTGATTCTCGGGCTACTTAAGGGCCATTGACATATAAGTCCTTAAATTATCGGGATTTTTCAAACACTCAACTACTGAGTATCTGGTTTTCAGAACCTTAAGCATTAAAAGCACATCCAAACGCTATTTCCAACAGTCTGTTACAAGTGATTTTTCCATAATACACAATGAATATTAAAACACAATGACGAACGCCACCTTAGTTTATTTATATCGGAAGTGAAAGTTTATCAACATCAATTTTAAGCTATAACTTTTCTGAAACTGCATCTGAGTTGATTGAAATTGCCTATCCTACATTGTTTCAGGGATTGAACAGCAGAAAATAATCATACAAAACAATTGTGGCGAGAAACTTGTGGACAAATTACATGAAACAGGCTCCATAGAGATTGTAATCCTGTGCCATGGCTTCCAAAGTACAAAGGCATATAATTCGTTTTCACAAGTTTTTATTTCATGACACGCACATGGAAATAACAAAAAGACAACAAAATTGCTGGCCGAAGTTGAATTTTGGGTCTAAAACAGGTAATTTTGCTTTGATTCTTTGGGTGGTTCATTGTGAATGTGTTCTTGTCTCCAGGAATATAGTATGATGGTGGAACTTGCGGTTGCATTGGAAAAACAAGGGATCAGTGCGTTTCGCTTTGACTTTTCAGGGAATGGGTAAGTCCGGTATTACAATGCATGTTGTTTTGTGTCATCTTTAAGGAAAATTATTACACTTTCTGAGGTTAAATAGACTAATTACCAACATCAAGGCTGGAATGGTCCCTCTTAGTTTCAAGAGCTCAAAGCACATGCTATGGATAAAAACAATTTGCTAAAAGTTAATCATTATCTTCTTTCTAGTTTGTACACTAAGCAATTGCTATATATCAAGGAAAGTGAAGGCACATTTGAATTTGGTAACTATCGTAAGGAGGTCAATGATTTGCATGCAGTGGTCCGACACTTTATAGCTACTAATCGTGTTATAAGTGCAATTCTTGGACACAGTAAAGGTATCTCATTTTGCAGCTGTTTTGCCAGTTTGAAGTCTAATATGGATGTTTGACTTCTTGAGGTCAAACAAGCTTTGAGTTTTATGTTTATCTTAGGGGGAATCCCCTTTGTCCTTCTTTTTGTATCTTTTTATCTTGGGGCATCATAGTATCTTTTTATAGGTGGTAATGTGGTGGTCTTATACACATCTTTACATCACGATATCCTAGTTGTTGTCAACGTGTCTGGTCGGTATAAGATGGATAGGGGCATTGAGGAGCGTTTGGGAAAAGACTATCTGGAAAGAGAAAAAAAAACGGCTTTATTGACATCAAATCGAAAACAGGTTAACCTTCATTCATTAATAAAGGTGGTAATTAACTATTTATTTATGAATGACTATGTGGGTTATTATATATCCCAGACGTATCAATGGGTCAAATAAAAAACTTTAGCAAAAATGAATTGGGTCAAATGGGTCGGACGGGTTAAACAGGTTCAAAGTCACATACAATTTATCTTCAATGCTTACAACCTTGTAAAGTGATGTTTCCAAACATTCAAGTGACACTAACAACAAATCCTTCATCCACTTTAAATTCTTTAAAGCCGACAAAAAGGTGTTTGTGTGTCAACCTGCACCAAAAAGCAAAACATGTTTTCACGGTTACCCAACCCGCCTCACTTTCCTATCATGCCACCTCTAATGTTACACAACAGGTGACTTTATGTTGAGTTACAACTATTATTCTGCTTATATAGGAGAAGTGTAATTTCGTGTGACTGAAGAAAGTTTATTAGAATGCTTGAACACAAACATGCATGAAATGGGACTTAGCATTGACCAAGATTGCAAGGTCTTAACAATTCATGGATCAGAAGATGAAATCATTCCAGTTGAAGATGGTTTAGAGTTTTCCAAGATCATACCCAACCATAAATTACAAATCGTTGAAGGTGCTGACCATTGCTACAACAAACACCGAGAGGAATTAGTATCTACTGTTTTGGCTTTCATAAAGGAGAACCAACATAGAGTATGATCCTTTTAAAAAACCGTCTTGTATTCTCGTAACCAAATAAACTATTTCTCTATTATTATTTATAACAAAGTCGAATGCTACCCATATAGTTAACCATAAAGTGATTCTAACATTAATAATTGTTTTTAATTTCATACAGTGAACAACAACAAGAATAGCAGGAAAAGGAGGTTAATCTACTCGTAGAAGTAATCCATGCAAGGCCTTGTCAGTTGGTCCTTTCTGTCGTTTCATTTGTGCTTATTGGCTTATTACAACCTTTGCGCTGACTGGCTTTCTCTTGGCGAAGGGTGATACCAAGTCCTGGCATGACCACACTGAAATGCCCAGAATTTTTTTTTAAATACTGAAAATCGTATATCTACTAAACATTAAAACATGAACTTCTGAAAAATCATTTCATTTATAATATATAAAATGTCTGAAACCTGTATACGTTAATTAAATAGGCGGAAGCGTAACTTTTACATGTAAACGGGCTTATTCCAAACGGCCCTTTAAAAAAATCGTAACTATGAAAAAGTATGTGACTAGTACTATAAAAACTTATTACTGATAATGACTTGCTTTGGGGCATTCGGATAACAAATGATGGAAAGGAGAAGCTCGTTACCTAACCCATGAGCGACACCATTTTAACCCATTACGCCCAATCTAACACATAGCTTGGTCTCATCTTACAGCAAAACATGAAACTGAGAACGGTAAGTCATCGCGACTTGGTGAGATAACGGAAATTGTTCTGAGTCATAAAATAAAGTATGAGCTCAACATCAGCATGATGTTTTCTGCCTAAGTCCTGCGTCCATCCTAAGAGACTTTGATACACAGCTACAAGCATATATTTGGAGTCTAACTGGTTCTAACTTATTACTGGATGAATTCGTAAGTATCTATTCTGGTTGTTAAGTGCTGATAGCACATTCTGTCTGATGAATCTGAGGCTATTTCTGAAGTGGCTGGTGACTGAGTGATGTAGTACTCTACTAGCTGAGTGTATAAAACATTGGCTGAGTGCATAAGCACAACATTGAGTGCGTAAAGCACATACTGACTAATTGCATAACTGAATGACTCATGTGTAAAGCGTTGACTGATTGCATAACTGATTAACGGGTGCGTAAAGCACATAATGACTGGGTACTTTAACTGACCCATACTAAATACATACTGACTGAGTACTTGCCGTACTATACTTGATGAGTACATAAAAAAATTGGCTGAGTGCGTAAGCGTAATACTGAGTGTGTAAAGCACATAGTGACACTGCCTGCACATACCGACTGAGTACTTGTATTATACTATAGGGGTGTGCACGGTTTGGTTTGGGTCGGTTTTTGGCTAAAACCGAAACCGAACCGAAATATTTGGTTTTTATCGGTTCGGTTTTTTTTGTTTTTTGGTTCGGTTTTTTGGTTTTTTTGGTTTCAAACTGTTGGTCGTGGCTAATTTATATTTATAAACTTGTTTTACGTAGAAAATTGGTTATTTTTTTGTCAATATATATGAGCCTAATAATGTTTACTAAAATTTCTACAATTATACACATATAAATGAGACACACACACACGTGCAAGTAAAAATACACATAGTATAATCATTGTCATATATGTAACGATATATAGTCAAGTAACACACGTACATGACAAACACATAAACATTAAGATTATATATATTATAATTTCACCCACAAAATAAATATGAATTTATAAATTGGATTCATTATTTATTTATTTATAATATATTAAGTGTATATTAAAATAAAACTGGTTCGATTCGGTTTTTACGGTTCGGTTATTGGACGAAAATCGAAACCAAACCAAAACTTTTCGGTTTTTGAAAAATTGAAAACCGAACCATCGGTTTCTAGTTTCGGTCGGTTTTTTTGGTTCGGTTTTTTCGATTTTCGGTTTGGTTTCGGTTTTTTCTGCTCACCCCTACTATACTAGTTGAGAGCATCAGCACTATACTTACTGAGTACATAACTAACTGGGACTAAGTTTATTGCTAAACTGCTCTGAGCATGGAATTGTTCACACATAATATTATATATAAATTAAGGCATGACATTAAGCTGCATTAGATACTGAAACTATACTTAGCGCAACGCTGAAGCTAAACTAAGGCATAACCCTAAAACTGAGCTGAGTACGTAAACCATGTTATAACATAATAGTTGAAGCTGAGTTACTACATAATGCTGAAATTAGCTAAATGCTAAAGCTGAGCTGTAATATATTACTGAGGTTAAGCTATAAGAAAATACTAAGTATGACCCAACGGTCAACATAAGACTAAATATGACCCAACGGGTCGTCATAAGACTAAATAAGACCAAACGGTCTACATAAGACTAAATATGACCCAATGGTCAACACAAGACTAAATATGACTGAACGGTCAACATAAGACTAAATATGACCCAACAGTCATCATATACCGAGTATGACCCAACGGGTCATCATAAGACAAAATATGACCAAACGGTCAACATAAGACTAAATATGACCAAACGGTCTACATAAGACTAAATATGACCTAACAGTCAACACAAGACTAAATATGACCAAACGGTCTACACAAGACTAAATATGACCTAACAGTCAACACAAGACTAAATATGACCCAACGGTCAACATATACTGAATATAACCCAACTGGTCGTCATAAGACTAAATATGACCAAACGGTCAACATAATACATGACTTGCATATTTGACCAAAAAGGTCACATGAATACTTGACTTGCATATTTGACCAATAAGGTCATGTGAATACTTGACTTGAAAGTTTAACCAATAAGGTCAAGTGAATACTTGACTTACATATTTCTTGAGATATGACAAGGCATATATATATTACACACGTTTAATTTACTAAACATGTTAACTGAAAATCTGTTACTCACCTTTGATCTTGATTAGATTACGTAAGCTTCCCACGAGCACCTAATCATGATATAATCATACGAATACAATAATAACTTGCTAAATCATGTATATTACCATATAATGGGTCTATACAACTTAACATAACCATATAAGGCTCTAAATCATACTTGAACACTTTTTACAAACTTCTCTTTTTATGCAGAATTTCTGTAACCCGCTGCACTAAGCTGATTTTGACACATTTATACTTACTTAAATCTTCTGGAAATATTTTTCCTAGAAAATAGACTTTTTCCCCTTTTTGAATATGTAAGGCACATCCTCAATGGAGCCACGGTTATTTTTCTATGATTTTTCAAAGTTGACACAAATTCTGCAAACCTTGCTTATCCGTTTTAAACATCACCAAAACGACTCAAAACTCATACTAAGCTATCCCAATCTTTAACAAACTTATATCTCAGTTTATTAAACATGTTTAGGTTATTATTCTTCAGGACTTAAGCCAAAATCACATATTTAGCATCATATAGAGCCTTAGACAAACACCCCTTTATTAGACCTAAATATTCATAACATCTAACAAATACATGAACTCTTACCCATCTTTTAACCATGATTCCACAACTTGATTTTTAACATAATATAGGTTTAACTTGATTATCTAAACCATGTTTCATTATAAACCACATAACTTGAAATTATGATTCATAACTTGAACATTAACATCAATCCATTAAAACCTCATAATTACATAAACATGATATCATAATCCTACTTGCATAAATCATGAAACTAATCATATGATATCACTCCTCTTTTTCCATATTTTTATCATAATCAATTATAACATGATTATTAGTATAAACCACTAAATTCCCCATATGATCATTCGTATGACCAGAAACCATAAATCATGAATTCATGTTATAATCATATAATACCTTTATTAAACATGACCCTATGTTACCCCTATAGCATAACTAAATACTTATTTGAAATTTGAGAAAATTCCATAATATCACTTGAAGCTTCATGATCATCACACTATGATAACCCTTGTCATCCTTGCTCTTTTTCCTTCTTTTTGTATCGTGTGATGGGGAGAGAGATATATCCCCGTTCTTCTTTGTATCGTATCAGTAGATGAGGAAAGAGGGAAGAACCCAAATAATCTCGTATGTTCCAGACATCTCCAGATAGATGTATATTAATTTGAGTTTCACAAGTAGACAAGGTTAGTCCCTGTTAGTGAAACAATTACATAAGGAGTCCTTATTCCTTTATAATTAATTTCATAAGAGATCCTTTTGACTAGTAAGAGTTTATAAGACTAACAAAAGTTATCTGTGAAGCTTTTACAATAATAATAAACCATTATTGTGAAAATTAGGGTGTTACAACTCTCCCTCACTTGGACTGTTCGTGTTCTCAAGAACTACCTCGGGATGACTATTTGGGCACTAAGTCTCCCCAACTTAGACTGTACTTATCTATTTCATTCCTGTTATTCTAACTGTTCTATCTGCCCATAAGTCTTGTCATAATATCTTCTGAACTTACTTGGTACTACTTATACTATATATCGAATGCCTAATTCTAGGTAAGGCATTTCTAAACCATTTTTTAATTCCGTAAGTTCTGATTGTTCTATTCTACTGAATTTCTAAATACTAAATTTTGGTTACTGAAATTAGACATTAAGACTGATAAAACTTATGATTTTCCCATTCGCGCATACTTAATTTATTCTCTTTCTGACTAAATTATCATTCTATCTTTTTGAATTCGGTCTCATCGACCCTCATTCTTCTGGAAACTCCTCAAGAAATCCTATGATCCCAATAAATCCATGTTACATGATGTAACTATTATCACGTTAGTCAGGCGTCATAAAACCCGCATCACTTAAACATGTCTTTATTGCCATCATACTCTACCTCGATTTAATAATAAAACTATCAACTTAGAATCATATTCTGCTATCATGTTAATTTGCTGCTAACTATGTACTTCTGTTCATGCATTCTGTTACTAATCACATACCGGTGCGATAACATGGCTGCTGATTATAGCATACTATGCATGCTAAGTCTAATTCTAACATTCCACACTTCTTAACATGAAATTTCATTTCTAATATTCTGGTTACAATCATGATTCATGCTACTTTATTTCTGTCATATGACTATCTAACATGTACTACACTTGATTTCTGATTTCTATCATATACTGGGCTACTAAGCATGGTCAAATAATGCACTTAACCTTGTTTATTCTAACTATGTTTCGCTTCATTATGTGGCTATAGTACTACTGATCATGACATAATATTCGCTATAACTAGCTTTGATTTATTCTGGCTACCTTTGTCATCCTGCGTTCATGGCATTTTTAATCATGCATTACTAATTTTAAGGCATTATAATATGCTAAACATGATTCTGATTCATTTCTATACCATAATATTCCTGAATATTGATTCAATTTTGAACATACTTATGAATTCTAAACATACTAAAATACATAATTATAATGCAACAAATAAACATTTAACATATGCGTAAACTTCCAGAGATATCTCATGATCTCGATAACTTCATGCCATATCATGTGAATATTATCACGTTGATTAGGCGTCATAATAGTCACAACATATAATCATAAACTCATCGTTATCACAATCTACCCCAAGTCACTATACTAAAACGTATCATCTACTGCATATAATCTGATTTGAATGCTGACCGATAATGCATAGAAATAATATATGCTTTCTATATCATAGATATATGATTCACAATCTGAATCCGTATCTAAAATCTGATAACATGATATGCACTACATGACTATACATGATTCACATGATTTGGTGTATATGGCTAATCACACGAACATATATGCATCACAAGACATAGATTGCTTAATTGATAAACATGAGCCAAATCCATGATAATCATAATCCATGTGCTGATAAACATATAAATGTGCGATGTACCTAACTTTGTATTCAACATTGAGCAATCGGTTTAAGTCTAAGCATCCCCTACCAATGGTGGATACTTAAATCTCTTAAACCATCATCGCTCTGATACCAACTTGAAACGCCCATAATTTTTTTTTAAATACTGAAAATCGTATATCTACTAAACATTAAAACATGAACTTCTGAAAAATCATTTCATTTAGAATATATAAAATTTCTGAAATCTGTATACGTTAATTAAATAGGCAGAAGCGTAACTTTTACATGTAAATGGGCTTATTCCAAGTGACCCTTTAAAAAACCGTAACTATGAAAAGTACGTGACTAGTACTATAAAAACTTATGACTGATAATGACTTGCTTTGGGGCATTCCAACTGATAACAAATGATGGAAAGGAGAAGCTCGTTACCTAACCCATGAGCGACACCATTTTAACCCATTACGCCCAATCTAACACGTAACTTGGCCTCATCTTACAAACCTACAAAACATGAAACTGAGAACGGTAAGCCATCGCGACTTAGTGAGATAAAAAAAATTGTTCTGAGTCATAAACTAAAGTATGAGCTGAACATCAGCATGATGTTTTCTGCATAAGTCCTGCGTCCATCCTGAGAGACTTTGATACACAGCTAAAAGCATATATTTGGAGTCTAAGTGGTTCTAACTTATTACTGGATGAATTCGCAAGTATCTATTCTGGTTAAGTGCTGATAGCACATTATGTCTGATGAATCTAAGGCTATTTCTAAACTGTCTGGTAACTGAGTGATCTAGTACTCTACTAGCTGAGTGTATAAAACATTGGCTGAGTGCATAAGCACAATATTGAGTGCGTAAAGCACATACTGACTAATTGCATAACTGACTGACTGGTGCGTAAAGCACTGACTAATTGCATAACTGACTAACTGGTGCGTAAAGCACATACTGACTGAGTACTTAACTGACCTATACTAACTACATATTGACTGAGTACTTGCCGTACTATACTGGCTAAGTACATAAAAATTGGCTGAGTGCGCAAGTGTAATACTGAGTGTGTAAAGCACATAGTAACTGATTGCTTATGCAAGGCACATACTAACTGAGTACTTGTAGTATTATACTAGCTGAGTACATCAGCACTATACTGACTGAGTACATAAGTGACTAGGACTAAGTTTATTGCTAAACTGCTCTGAGCACAGAATTGTTCACACATAATATTCATATATAAATTAAGGCATGACATTAAGCTGCATTGGATACTGAAACTATACTTAGCGCAACGCTGAAGCAAAACTAAGGCATAACCCTAGAACTGAGCTGAGTACGTAAACCATGTTATAACATAATAGTTGAAGCTGAGTTACTACATAATGCTGAAATTACCTAAATGCTAAAGCTGAGCTATAATATAATACTGAGGTTAAGCTATAAGAAAATACTAAGTATGACCCAACGGTCAACATAAGACTAAATATGACCCAACGGTCAACATATACTGAATATGACCCAACGGGTCGTCATAAAACTAAATATGACCAAATGGTCTACATAAGATAAATATGACCCAACGGTCAACACAAGACTAAATATGACCCAACGGTAAACACAAGACTAAATATGACCCAATGGTCAACATATACTGAATATGACCCAACGGGTCATCATAAAACTAAACATGACCAAATGGTCAACATAAGACTAAATATGACCAAACGGTCTACATAAGACTAAATATGACCAAACGATCAACACAAGACTAAATATGACCCAATGGTCAACATAAGACAAAATATGACCTAACGGTCAACATATACTGAATATGACCCAACGGGTCGTCATAAGACTAAATATGACCAAATGGTTAACATAAGACTAAATATGACCAAACGGTCTACATAAGACTAAATATGACCCAACGATCAACACAAGACTAAATATGACCCAATGTTCAACACAAGACTAAATATGACCCAACCGTCAACATATACTGAATATGACCCAACGGGTCATCATAAGACTAAATATGACCAAACGGTCAACATAATACATGACTTGCATATTTGACCAATAAGGTCACATGAATACTTGAGTTGCATGTTTGACCAATAAGGTCCCGTGAATACTTGACTTGCAAATTTGACCAATAAGGTCACGTGAATACTTGACTTACATATTTCTTGAGATATGACAAGGCATATATATATTAAACACGTTTAATTTACAAAACATGTTAACTAAAAATCTGTTACTCACCTATGATCTTGATTAGATTTGGGTAAGCTTCCCACGAGCACCTAATCATGATATAATCATACTAATACAATAAGAACTTGCTAGATCATGTATATTAACATATAATGGGTTTATACAACTTAACATAACCAGATAAGGCTCTAAATCATACTTGAACACTTTTTACAAACTTCTCTTTTTATGTAGAATTTTTGCAACCCGCTGCGCTAAGCTGATTTTGACCCATTTATACTTAGTTAAATCTTCTATAAATATTTTTTCTATAAAGTAGACTCTTTCCCCTTTCTGAATATGTAAGGCACATCCTCAACGGAGTCACAATTATTTTTTTATGATTATTCAAAGTTGACACAAATTCTGCAAACCTTGCTGATCCGTTTTTAAACATCACCAAAATGACCCAAAACTCA
>BQNB010151164.1:0-15936 GCA_026074375.1 Tanacetum coccineum
ATGATATGAAGATCAAATACCTAGTTTTCTAAAGCATAACACGCACACCACTAACAAGAATCAATAATAAGAGAGATTTAATGACATCAAATAACGTTTATTTTATAGCATCATTTATCCCATGTAATTAACCCATTTTGTATAATTATTGCAAGGAATTATTACTTAATCGTTTATATTTGAGAATTACAGTAATTATGGAGTACTTGGTGAAGATTAGCTAAAAAGCACGCATTCTGGAGCTTAAACGAAGATATTTTGAAGATTACTATTTTGACAACCAATATGCCGTATCTATCAAGGAAGATACGGCGTATCTGTGCCTGCACTCACAAAAGACCACGAAGGAAACAAGATCCAATGCGTCGTATCCAGAAGAAGGCAATACACCGTATTCAAGCTATATGAAAATAAAATATTCTAGAAGATATCAAGCATGGTTCCTACTCTAAGAAACCCCCCAATACGCCTTATCCAACACATTGGATACACCGTATCAAACCGACTCCAGGCCTTATAAATAGAAAACTCAAAAACAAGTTTTGAGTGTGCAAAATCATATTCTCGATACCTAAACTAAAAAAGTCAATTTTCAAAGGAGAAAAAGAGCAGAAGAGGTCGAGCAACGCGATTAATTCCATAGGAGACAATGTGTAATTTCTTATACTCTTGTAATCGTTCAAATTTTGGTATCATTCGTTAACTCGGTTAGTTTACCTTGGCTAAATTATTACTTTTGTATTAATTATAACGTTTGAAGGCTAATACCTTCAGGTATTAGCCATTGTTATGAAGATCTTAATTTTTGGTTTGTTTATCTCAATTTCTTAATTTATCGTTGATTATTGATTATGTTTATCGCATGATACTTGTTTACGTGCTTTTGTATGCGACCTATCATTCAACTGGATCTAGTGATACGGACCAAGTAATCTAGATGTCGGGATGACTCTCCATATAGTAATGCATATAGGTGGAACAAATAGGATCACTAATAACGTCCTGCTTGCCTTTATCAGACAAGTTAGACTGACATAGGTGGTGGCTTAGTACTAACTAATAATGTTATGATTCTTTGGTATAGAGTAGATTGTGGACTACCACCTAATACAAGTTACCGTTAAGCAGTAAGTGGGTAAAGTCGCTATGAACTAGGGTTCGTACGACATACACCGTGTCGTCCTCTAGATGAATTATAATTAATAAAAAGGATGCTTTGTGCGGATGCGTTTAATTGTGATAGAATTCTACGTGTGTGGTCTTAGGAAGAAGTAACGCCTAAGTCTTAAGAATGTTATGCCGCCTCGAGATAAGTAATCATTGCACTAATAAACAAACCAACATTCTGATTGGATTAATAATGGTTGATACAGTTTTCTTATATTTGGATAGACTTCTCTTTTATCTTTTGTCCATTTGCTTGCGTGTGTTTGAGTGTCTTGAATTAGTTTTAGTCACCGCCAAACCTGTGCCAGTCTCCCAGACTGAAAAACCCCCTTATCCATTAGATTTAGGATTAACATAGGTTTAGCATAGGTTTAGCATAGATTAGACTAACTTAGATTAGAAAAAACCAAAGTATTAATAAATTGAAAGTGTTCCTCGCTCTTAGTGATCAACACCCTACTTACCACGAAACTCCCACCGACCGAGTACACTGCCCGTTAAAGTGTTGTTTTTGGTTAAGTCGGTAAAATATAAATTTAAAACTTGAATCATAATTTAAACACCACACAACTACACATCAAGTTTTTAGCGCCGTGGCCGAAGAGTGAGAATTAATCTTGATTTTTATTTGATATTTTATTTTTTAGCATTAGATTAGATCTAACCCTTAGGATTAGTGTAATTTAGATTAGTGTATAATTATGTATATTTTGTATATTTGCTTGTATATTTGTGTGTTTAATTGTTTGCGTATTTAATTATTTTTCATAATACACTATTCTGGTCGATAAACCAATACGGCGTATCCACTTCCATCGGATACGGCGTATCCAACTTTCTATCCAATACAGCGTATTCATTCAAAAATATTAATACGGCGTATCCAGTTCCATTGAATACGGCGTATTAGCTATCTGATACAGTAACAGATCTGATTTTTCGCATTCAATTTCCGTATATCTGTGTTTTCTTTCTCCTGAGCCCATCCTACTGATTGTTTATCCCTTGTTTCAGGTAGTGCATGACAAGAAGTTCGACTAAGGAACTATTTACACCTTTCAAGGATCTGGAACGAGAATTTTGATCATCTAGGAAGCACTTCAAAACACTGAGTCTTGATGAATCGAGATCACCTGATTTCGATCTATTTTCTGACCAAGAAGAATATTCGGAGGAAGAAGTTGCGGAAACAATGGCGGAAACTATGGATCGGGAATTGCTAGGCCTAAGATCGAGGACAAGGATAGTTTTGAATTAAAAGGCCAATTTCTCAAGGAACTACGTGATAATACCTTTAGCGGTTCGGATCATAAAGATGCGAATGAACATATTGAGAAAGATCTTGAAATCGTGGATTTATTCCACATCCCTAATATTACTATAGACCAAGTCATGCTTAGAGCCTTCTCTATGTCCTTAACTGGAGCCACAAGTCATTAGCTAAGAAACAAACCATCTGGTTCGATTACAAATTGGGAAGATCTAAAGATAAATTTTCTAAGAAAATATTGCTCACCTGCTCGTACTGCATAGAAAATGGAGGAGATCAACAACTTTTAGCAAGAATCGGATAAAAATATCTATCAAGCATGGGAGCGATTTAAAGAACTCTTGATGAAATATCCTCAACACTATTTAACAGAGATGCAGGAGGTAGTCTTGTTCTATAATGGATTGGATGTTCCAACTAGACATAATGCATCATGAGCCTCTAAACAAGCATGGGAGCGATTTATAAAGAACATCTTAGAATAAATAAACCCCAACAACTATTTAAGCAGAGAAGCAGGGAGGTTAGTCTTTTTTCTATAGATGTGATTGGATTTTCCAACTAGACAAATATGCTTGATTCAAGAGGAGCATACCCAACAAAGACTCTGCTGAAGCGAAGTGTAGGCCATTCAAGAAATAGTTGAATACTCTCAAAAATGGCATAATGAAACATCAAGGACCAGAAGTACTGAAACTTCTGATGGATTAGCAGCTATACAAGCACCACACAACAATCTTGAAAGAGAAACCAAGAAAGTGAATGAAAAAATTTATGCTGCTCAAGTAGGATGTGAAAAATGTAAAGGTCCCCATTACACCAAAGATTGTCCACTCAAGGAAGAAGGGAAAACCATAGAAGAAGCTTACCACACACAATTCGGTGCACCTTTTCAAGGAGGGAGATATAGAGCAACAGCTCCGAAATTCTATCAAAGGAACAACACGAATCCTTCGTACCAAGACATGAGGAGAACTCCAGTTTTATCAAAGAGATGTGAGCTTTAAAACGGATGCTGCCAATAAAGGAACCAATGAGCCTCAATCAAACTTTGGAGATCTTGAAATCGGGCAAAGAGCAAGGTACTACAGGAAAGAGGGATGTGGGAAGTCTACGAGTCCACTAACCACTAACGCCGAGGAGACCATGGGTCAAGTCAACATCTAAACTATTTCGAAGCTGATTCCTACCCGAATACATCCGAATGGGAACCTCCCAATACGCCGTATAATCCACTGGACCAGAAACCGTACACTTATGACGATCCAAAACAAAACGAGACTAAGTAAAAGCAAAAATTTTATAATAATATCTTTTTTATTTTTCATAAATGTCAATTCTTTCCCCATTTTCCAAGTGGTCATTAGAATTGTAACAAGACTATGAAGAATAAAGAAGGGATTCATATGGAGACCACAATTCTCGAAAGCTTACTCTGAAGCTTCATATATCAATAATCCATACCTAGAAAGAAGAAAGACCCAGGGAGTTTTACTTTACCTCGCTTTATTAATAATGTTTGCTTTGATAATGTCCTTGCTGACTTAGGAGCTAGCGTAAGTGTTATGCCTCTCTCGACCTACCTTAACTAAGGATTAGGCAAATTAGCTCACACTAAGTTGACAGTTGAATTAGTTGATAGACTATGAAATATCCAAAAGGAATTGCTGAAAACGTGCTAGTAGGTATTGGTAAATTTGTTTTCCCCATAGATTTTATAATTCTTGATATTCTTGAGGATATCAAAGTGCTCTTGATCCTCGAAAGACCATTTTTGTCTTCCGCCCATGCTAAGATTGATGTTTTCAAAAGAAAGATTACTTTGAGAGTTGGGGAAGAGAAAATAATTTTCAAAAGTGTTAAACTTACTAGTAGTATAATTTAAAGGGTCTACATGCTAAGCTTAAGAGAAAGAATGGAACTTGATTTAGAAGCTAGGCTAATGGGAGAGACTTTGGTGCTGAATAGATCATTAGACCCTTTCTTTAAGGATTATATAGATCTAAATGAAGGTGGTGCTAGAATGATGCTAGAATGGTTAGCAAAATTTTTGGATATCCTAGTAATTGCGACTACGATAAGAAGATCCATATTGATTGTGCCCATAACTTGAAGTTTTCTTGCATGATAGGTTTTGAATTTTTACACCTTAATTTTTTCCCTATCTTGTACGTCAAGGTAATGTCCAAAAAGTTTCATAACTCTATAATAAGGGACAAAATGGAATACAAGGGAAATAATGTAGTTGGAGGCTTAATGAACATACCTATCTTTGTTGGAACTTTTTCTATCTTAACAGATTTCTCAATTTTAGAAGATATGGATGCTTATCGTGATGAAGGAATGGGCGATGTTATTTTTGGCAAACTGTTTTTAAGAGAAGTTAGGATTAATGCAAAACAGTTTGAAGGAATGATTACCATTCACAATGGTAATGACGAAGTTACTTACCAAATGGCACGGTCACATCTAAGATTTAAACACCACACTAAAGAACAATGCAACAAGATCCCGCCATTACTGAAGGTAAGTGAAGAGGATAAAATGAACAAAATCACGCACTCATACCAAAAACTTAAGGGATTCTACAAAGGAGTCTTGAACTTAGGGCCCGAATATGTCCGAGATGCGAAGATGGAAGAATGGCTCACGCGCTGGCACATAAGCATGAGATGGAATGAAAATAAGGAAGAAAAAAAGTCTAACTTAAAGACTACCTGAAACAAAAGTGCTTCCCGAGAGACAACCCGGATTGTTATTTATTTTTATCGAGTCTGTCTTCCCAGACTTCAATATTGCGTATCCGCTCTATACCATACGGCGTATTGAATGTCTGGACGTTATCAGTCCTTTATTTTTATGCACTTTTAAAACATTATTGTCATTTATGTCAATACGGCGTATTCATGCACATGATATGGCGTATTCAACAGACGGACCCATATTTAGTATTTAGTTTAGTTTAAATTAACCGTAGGTACCATGATAGGAATGCATGTTTTTCCTATATTTTGCACAGGATCTCGCTGAAAGCAAAGAAATCGACAAAGTTGGTGAAGTATCAATCATTTGGAATCCTATGTGTATTGTAGTCATGCTGGTATCCAGACGCATTTACAACACACATCCTTGCTCATAAACTCAACATGGAGAATCTACCGAGCAAAATATTAGGGGAGTTTCTCATTCTAATTCTTTTTAATTCATGTTTTTAATGTTTTATCTATACAATGAGGACGTTGTATAATTCAGGTGGGGGGATGAGAATTAGAATGATACTTGTCCTATTTTTCTCACAGTAAAATGCTTAAATTATGCTCAAATTTAAAAAAAATCAAGCATACTTTTGTGAAATTACTTGATACATAACCTGCACACAATAACCCTTGTTAGATATTTTGAGGATTTAACCTTATCCGTTTCCAAATTTTATCCAAATTCCAAAAAAATATGAGTGTGCCGGTGATGTTGTAGACTTAAGAACTTGGCTTGGTATATCTATTCGAGACCACAATAATGAGTACTATGGATTTAGATGGAGTAACTTGTTTAAATTGGTAAATTTTTAGGATTACACCCAAAAAGCCTATACATGTTGTTTTATTAACTAACTACATTGGTTAGTTAAATCCTCGTATAAACCCTTTTTTTACTCTCATCTTAAGAGTAAGATACCCCTATAATAACTCGTAGAGCCAATCCTTTAGGAATTACACCAACTATCTGTTTCATTACACCTTTACACCTTAGCCTACCCTGTTAGATTATGTCTATTTATCAGTTGCTAGTTGCTTAAAGTGTAAAGTATGTATTTCCCGAGTCTTGTGTTAATTTTCTATCTTTGGTACGGTTGGGAAGAAATTTGCACATTGCAAATGGGAATGTATAAAGTAGTCAAAACTCATGTATTTTTACTACCAACGCAATTATTGGTACATCCGAAGAACAAAGAATTACCGAAGGAATTATCCGAAGTTATTATGATCATGAAGATGGTGAAATTACACCGACTTTCGTAGTATAGTGTTTAAGAAAATCAGAAAAATTAGAAAAATCGCAACAAAAAAGAGAAGGAAAGTTTAGAGATAATCGCAAAAGTTTAGACCGAAGGAATTATATGATGGATTGATTATTCGTTGATACGTCTTATAAGTCAACGATGTAGAGTATTGTATAAAGTGGTAGATATCAACACTTGTCTTGTAAAAATTTGTAAGGTATGCGATGATTGGGAAGTTGACCGTTACGGGAACGCCAACTTAGGTTGTTGTTTTTGATCAATGATCAAGACGTTTGTATATAGTTGTGTCTTTATCATGGTAACGGTCGGGAAAAAGTGTCTAGCAACTTATATCTTGGACCTAGTCTATCTGTTTCGTAATTTTTGTTTAACAACAATTTATTTCCCTTTCCTAATCATTAACCATGGGTTTTACGTGAATGAGGATGTGTAAGAGCATGTATGTCTATTCTGTTGTTACGGCCATGTATGCATGTCTTAGCTGCCTTGTTGGTTTATTACTATTGGTGAAAGTAAGAAGATCCCTACCCTTTATCATTCTTTATCTATACCCTTGGTTAAACTCGAATGAGGATGTGATCGAACACACATGTCTATTCTGTCGTTACAGCCATGTATGTGTGCTTCAGCTGCCTTGTTGGTGTGGTACTTTTGGTGAAAGATTGTAGAATGATCAACCCTAAGCCTTATAATAAAAACCCATTTACCTTTATAAACTTGTTACTCCTTAGCTCTAGTGGTGGAGATGTGTATCCTTGCCAAGCCTATAATAGAATACTCGTCACGACCGAGCAATTGAGCGAATTAGTTACATGTTACCACATAGATTAGTTGAGTGATTAGTGTTTTTATATTCCTATTTCGTGAGGTGTTTGGTTGTGTACTTGTAATCTGGGCAGTTAATCTCGGCGATATCTCGTCGAGATCTCGGATCTCGGATTTAGAAAAAATATCGGTTCCAAATCTCGGTGGTAAATATCGGAACAGATATTCTCGGCGATATTGGACGATATTTTGCTGAGATTTTGATATCGGATCTCGGTGAGATAAAGAAAATCTCTTTTTTTTTCTTGCACCCCACTTTTATTTTTGCAGCCCACTTTTTTTTAAACCTACTTGATTGGGTTTTTAATTTAGAACAGTGGTGGTTTTGTGGTGATGGTGTGGTTGTTTTGTGGTGATGGTACTGTAAAAGAAGAGAAGGAGAGAGAAGAAGGTGAAATGAGGACACAGTGGGGGCTGTGTCATAATATGTATCTAAACCTAATTTTTGGTGGACTAAAACAATAGGCTTAATAAATATCTTAGTGGGCTTTATTTAAAGTAAATAAAAAAACACATATAATGTAAATTTTACCACATATACATAAGAAATATAATTAAAAATAATAAAACATTAATAAAATTATTGAAAATATATAAATTTTGCAGATTTTATATCAAATAAATATTAATAATATCAAAAATAATAATATAAAAACCGATATCTCACCGATAGTACCCAATATATATATATATATATATATATAATATTCTAGATAATATAAAAACCGATATCTCACCGCGATAACCGATATTTCAAATCTCGGTCCTTGAACGATATTTGAAATCTGACCGAGATAACTGCATAGCTTGTAATAGATCGAATAAATGCTTAAACGGAAAAATCTTTGGGGATACATTTTTATAAACTTCTAAAGGCTACTTGAAGACAAGTAGGATTCAAGTGGGGGGATATTTGGTGACATCAAATAACGTCTATTTTATAGCATCATTTATCCCATGTAATTAACCCATTTTGTATAATTATTGCAAAGAATTGTTACTTAATCGTTTATATTTGAGAATTGCAGTAATTATGGAGTACTTGGTGAAGATTGACTAAAAGGCACGCATTTTGGAGCTTAAATGAAGATATTTTGAAGATTACAATTCTGAGAACCAATACGCGGTATCCATCAAGGAAGATATGGCGTATATGTGCCTGCACTCACCAAAGACCACGAAGGAACAAGATCAATATGCCGTATCCAGAAGAAGGCAATACGCCGTATTCAAGCTATGTGGGAATAAAATATTCTGGAAGATATCAAATGTGGTCCCTACTCTAAGAAACCCCTAATACGCCGTATCCAACACATTGGATACGCCGTATCGAACCGACTCCAGACCTTATAAATAGAAAACTTAAAAACGAGTTTTGAGTGTGCAAAATCATATTCTCGATACCTAAACCATAAAATTCGATTTTCAGAGGAGAAAAAGAGCAGAAGAGGTCGATCAACGCTATTAATTCCATAGGATACAACGTGTAATCTCTTATACTCTTGTAATCATTTTGTTTTTGGTATCATTCGTTAACTCGGTTAATTTACCTTGGCTAAATTATTACTTTTGTATTAATTATGACTTTTAAAGGCTAATACCTTTGGGTATTAGCCATTGTTATGAAGATCTTAATGTTTGGTTTGTTTATCTCGATTTCTTAATTTATCGTTGATTATTGATTATGTTTATCGCATGATACTTGTTTACGTGCTTTTGTATGCGACCTATCATTCAACTGGATCTAGTGATACGGACCAAGTAATCTAGATGTCGGGATGGCTCTCCATATAGTAATACGTATAGGTGGAACAAATAGGATCACTAATAACGTCCTGCTTGCCTTGATCAGACAAGTTAGACTGACATAGGTGGTGGCTTAGTACTAACTAATAACGTTCTGATTCTTTGGTATAGAGTGGATTGTGGACTACCACCTAATACAAGTTACCGTTAAGCAGTAAGTGGGTAAAGTCTCTATGAGCTAGGGTTCGTACGACATACACCGTGTCGTCCTCTAGATGAATTATAATTAATAAAAAGGATGCTTTATGTGGATGTGTTTAATTGTGACAAAATTCTACGTGTTTAGGTCTTAGGAAGAAGTAACGCCTAAGTCTTAAGAATGATATACTGCCTCGAGATAAGTATTCATTGCACTAATAAACAAACCAATGTTCTGATTGGATTAATAATGGCTAATACAGTTTTCTTATATTTTGCTAGACCGCTCTTTTATTTTCTGTTAATTTGCTTGCGTGTGTTTTAGTGTCTTGAATTGGTTTTAGTCACCACCAAACCCGTACCAGTCTCTCAGACCGAAAAACCCCCTTATCTATTAAATATAGGATTAACATAGGTTTAGCATAGTTTTAGCATAGATTAGACTAATTTAGATTAGAAAAACTAAAGTATTAATAAATTGAAAGTGTTCCTCGCTCTTAGTGATCGACACCCTACTTACCACAAAACTCCTACCGACCGGGTACACTGCCCGTTAAAGTGTTGTTTTTGGTTAAGTTGGCAAAATATAAATTTAAAACTTGAATCATAATTTAAACACCACACAATGACACATCAAACAACAAGACCCGAGTCTAATTAAAGAAATTCAATTTGTAGTTATGGTGAAACTGGAGGGGAACGATAGCATTTTAAGGAACTGATGATGTTGGATGACTGATTTGAGGCTGGTAAGCATGTTGATATTATTGTTGATGATGAGATGCTTCATAAGTTGGTAAGTATGGTTGAGAGGAATGAGCTATTTGATGAATTGATGATAGTTGTTGTGGATATTGAACTGAATTTGACTGAGTTTGATAGTTAGCGACCAATGCAAGAGGATCGAGATATCTTTCACGCATCATTCGTGCTTCATTTGCAAGTCCCTCGTGTTGACTTAGATATGCATACAACTAATCAAAGTTGGTATTATACATGCTCTTTGTCATCTTGGCATCGGTTACAAACTTGCTCCATTCTGGTTGTTGAGCGTTTAGAAATTTTGTATTCACTTGAACTTGTTGCATGGTCATGCCAATGGTGTGCATATCTTTAATGAGTTGAGCAAAGCGCAAGTAATACAAGTGATTCACCCTTGATTAAAGTAAACTTGTCAAACTCATTATACAGTTTACATTCACGTTCTTGATATGAAAGTTCAGTGCCTTGCATGAGTAACTTGACTCTATCTCAGATATCTTTAGCTGCCTAACAATGATTGACAAGAGAATACACATCCGGTGGGAGACCTTGAAGAACAATGTTGAGTGCTTGAACATCACAGTCATCTTGAAGCTTCTCTTGTTCAGTGAGTTTTGCATACTTCTTGTTATGAATTTGACCATTTTCTTCAATAGTCGGATAAACAAGAGGTTCATTTTCAACAGATTCAAGCATCTGTTGATAGATATAATGCCTAAAAATGTTACTGATATTTTTCAACTTCTCTACGTTATGATAATCACAAAATGTAAAAATTCTCTATGTAAAATTAAACGTAAACAAGTAATTAGTCGTAAATTTTTATTTCGGAAATTAATCACTTAAAGGTATGAATAAATAAATGCTTAATTTATGTGTGATCAAATGAATGTTTATTTTTTCTAAACCTTACATTTTTATAAAATGTAACAAATATTTTTAAAACTTATACAAAACATTTTTGGTATTTACAAGAAATATTTTATTCAATATAAATATTTTGAATTTAAATTTTCTCCCTAAAAATGGATAAAACTGATTCAGGAAGCACCTCTACTGGAAAAGAAAAAAATGGGAGCGTCCTACTATGAGCGGCCCCCTTATAGGTATGGGGGCGGTCCCCTTGGTGATAAGGGGGCGGCATAGGAGCTAAGGGGGCCAGCCATGTAAAACGGCTCCCAGCTTTGCTTATAAATAGTAGACTATTCCTCACAAATTTTTCACCTTTTGCACCTACATTCTTTCTGTTTAAAATCAGTTTATATATCTCCTACAATCCTTTGATCATTTAATCATAAGTATTTGTTTTCAAGTGATTCAAGCTTAGATCCTCAACTGCAAGAGAAGAATACTTATAGTCATCAAGTCAAGAAGTATTATAGCTTAGTTGGTGTTCACGTAACATAGTTACGATTGTGGTGTATCTTGTAATTCATGTATATCTCATGTGATTGTGTGTAATATTTAGATCGAGTTGATCATGTTAGTGTTTAGGTGAAGTGATATCTTATTAGTGTGGTTAGTATTTTAGGCCTTAAAATACAAGTGTGTGGTAGATTGGTTCTAGCTAAGATTAGAACTCGACATTTGGCTTAGTGTCGAAAATTGGTGTAAGCTACTTGTGTATGGTTTTCTCCGCCTAAAAGGAGTTTGTTGACATAGTGAAGAGAACTCTCGAGTTGGGTACTCGAGGAGTAGAGTAGGGCGAAGAGGAGCTTCGTTACTGAACCACTATAAATCCGTGTGTTGTGGTTTGATCTTTCTAACTCTTATCTCTTGTCTTACAAGTTTACATTATTAATTGTTGTCATTTATTTACTTAACTAGATTGTTCATATTGTGTATACATTGAGATCACATAAGCTCGAAACTAACTTTTTGTACACAAACCTCACTTTAATTTAAAAATCGGTAAACTATTCAACCCTCCCCCCCCCTTTTAGATTCCATAGATTGGGTATCAGAGCCATGGGGGGGGGGGGGGGTGGGTGAGGGGGGGGGTGGGGGGGGGGGGGGGGGCGGTGAGGAGGGGGGGGTGGTGGAGGGGGGGGGGGGGGGGGGGGGGGGGGGGGGGGGGGGGGAGAGGATAAAAACAAATATTTAAAATTAACTGTATTTTAAAACTTGAATCGATCTATGGAATCGGAAAAATATTTAGAAGGGCAATCCATGCAAAGACCACCACTATTTGAAAGTAATAGATTTATTTATTGAAAAAATAGATTCAAAACTTATATGAAATTAAAAAATCTAGATCTTTGGCATGTTATTATCTATGGTGATTTTCCCCCTATACAAAAATAATCCTGAAACTAAAAAGGATGAAATTGTATCATTTGACAAACAAGGCGATGATCTCAAAAAGAAACTTGCTAAATATAATGAAGCTAAAATGGTAATTTATAATGCTTTGTCACGTAAAGAATACGAAAGAATTTTTATGTGTAAAACCGCAAAAGAAATTTAGGATACTTTATTAATCACTCACCAAGGTAATAGTTAAGTCAAGGATAACAAAATAGATCTCTTTGTTCAATATGAACAATTTACAATTCCGAAAGAGGAATCGATAGATAATGCTTTCGCTAGGTTTAACACTATCATTACTAGTCTAAAAGCACTTGATGAAAGTTTTTCTAGCAAGAACTATGTTAGGAAATTTCTTAAGGCACTTCATCCCAAATGGCACGCAAAAGTCATGGCTATTGAAGATTCGAAGGATTTGACATCACTATCACTCGACGAACTTATCGGCAACTTAAAAGTATATGAAGTTATAATAAAGAAAGATTCCGAAATGGTCAAAGGCAAAAGAGAACAAAGTAAATGTCTCGCCTTGAAGGCTAAAAAGAAATCTAGTGATGAAGAAAGTTCGACCTCTGATAGTGAAGACGAAGAGTATGTTATGGCTGTGAGAGACTTCAATAAGTTTTTCAAAAGACGAGGACGGTTTGTAAGACAACCACGCGATAAAAGAAAGTCGTTCCAAAGAAGTAAAGATGACAAAAATGGTAAAAGCGAAAGAAAATGTTTTAGATGCGGAGATCCAAATCACCTCATCGGAGAATGCCCAAAGCCATCAAGAAGCAAGAACCAAAGGGCTTTTGTTGGAGAAACATAGAGCGATAGTGGGGAAGATAAGGAAGAAAAGACTAAAGACGAAACTTATCTTGTAGCTCAAGCGTCTAATGAGGTACCTTCCGAAACCAAATTTTATAGTGATGATTTATCGCCAATAGATGAATTAGACTTAGATAGTGAATATAATAGATTATGCAAATTAGGTCTAAAAGTTATGTCTAAAAATAAGTCACTAAAACTAATTAAAAATCGGCTAATAATGAGGTACTCGAATAAAAAGAAAAAGTGTCTCGATTAGAGAAAAACAAAGTGGTTAATCTTGAATGTAAAACATGTCAAAATATTAAAAATAAAAACAAAAAACTTAAGGAGGAAATAGCTAAACTTGATCAATTTAATGAAAGTACTCACTCACTTAAGAAAATGCTAAGTTTTCAAAAACCATCCGGAGACAAATCGGGTCTAGGATTTAACTCGGCCGAAGCATCAACAAGTGGAACTAAACAAATAAATTTTATAAAATTGCAAGAACTTGAAACCAAGTCTATTAGAGAAAAATCCATCGAATTAAATTCAAGTCCGAAACCCAAATATATAATTGTAAACAATATTAAAGTTCCCATCGCAAGTGACGATGAAGTAAAAAGATTTTATAAACCATCTTTAAAACCCGGAGTTAGATTTACCAAACCCGAAGTAAGGTCAAAAACTCCACCACCAAAAAGAAATAATAGTTCTCGTCCTAGGTCTAAAACACCACAACCTAGGAGAAATCAAGATAGACAAAATTACTCAAATACATATCCCACAATGTGGAATAATTCCCAACTAAATTGTGCTCCATGGGGAAGTTGTTCACCTTTTATGCATCCAAATCAAATGCAACATATGCAAAAGATGTACGGTACTAACAATTTCGGACCCATAAGATATTGGGGACCAAATGTTTTAATTATTATGTTATTTAAATAGATATGCTTGGGAATTATTTTGAAGCCCGACGAGTGGATTAAAGATAGTGGATGCTCAAAACACATGACGGGTAACCGAAAGCTATTCTCTACATACAAAGCATACAACGGAGGTAACGTTATTTTCAGAAGTAATTTACATGGTAACATCATAGGCAAAGGTACGATTTCTCATGACTCCCTCATTATTGAAAATGTTGAGCACGTAGATAATCTAAAATTTAACTTGCTAAGTGTTGGTCAAATATGTGATAACAAGTGCAAAGTAATATTCACCGAACACGATAGCAAAATAATTAAAGACGGAAAGGTCATAGGTAGAGGAATTAGAAAAAGAGGCTTATATGTGATGAAACTAGGAAATAAACCAGAAGATAAAAAATGTCTTGCAACCTTAGATGAAAATTCCACCTTATGGCATAGGAGATTAGGTCACGCAAATACGCAATTAATTCAATCTCTAGCGTCTAAGGAGTTACTTAGAAATCAACCTAAGCTTAAAATCAACCGATATTTTGTGACGCTTGCAAAATGGGAAAGCAAGCTCACGCTAGTCACAAAGCCAAAAATATAGTCTCGACAACTAGATGCTTAGAACTATTACACATGGACTTATTCGTCCCTTCCGCCATACGGAGTTATGGAGGAAATCATAATACCTTAGTAATTGTAGATGACTACTCTCGATTTACATGGACTAGATTTTTAGAAAATAAAACCGAAGCTTTCAAAAAATTTAAAATATTTAGTAAAATGATTCAAAACAAATTAGGATGTTTCATAGTGTCAATTAGAACGGATCATGGTCGAGAATTTGATACTGAGGTACAATTCGGAAACTATTGTGACTCTAATGGGATTACTCATAATTTTTCCGCTCCTCGTACTCCACAATCAAATGGGGTAGTAGAAAGAAAGAATCATACTTTACAAGAAATGAGTAGGACTATGTTAAATGAACAATCCGTTCCACAAAAATTTTGGTGTGACGCAATCGATACATCAACTTATATAATTAATAGAATTTCAATTAGACGTATTCTAGGAAAAACCACATACGAATTATTAAAAGATAGAAAACCTAACCTTAACTATTTTTTGGAAGCAAATGCTTCATTCTTAATACAAAAGATTATCTCACCAAGTTCGACCCAAAGTCGTACGAAGGTGTTTTCCTAGAATATTCGCAAAATAGTAAAGCTTATATAATTATCAACAAACAAACAATGAGAGTCGAAGAATCCTTAATGTGACATTCGATGAAACTCCTCCCCTGCCTAAAACATCACCTTTGGAGGATGATGATTTAGTCGAATAAGAAGCTATTGAGGTTAATAAAACAAGACCCTTAGGCAATGATGTTGAAGATAAATCTTTAGAAAGTAATGAAATCATAAATATTAAAGAATCTAAGAGTCATCCACTAGAAAATATTATTGGTAACCTAAATCAAAGAACTCTTACATCACAAGCTCAAGACAAAAGTAATTTCTTTTGTTTCCTTTCAACCATAAAACCTAAAAATATAAATGAAGCTTTTGATGAGGTGTCATTTTATACACTTTTTCAGGGTCGTTTAACCCTTAAAATCGTGTGTTTATGCCCAAAATAGGTACTTAATCGTTCCTTTTCAGGTATTTCTCAATCGGAAGACATTTGGATGAATTACACATGACTTAGGCTCATTTAGAGAAGAAACAGACGAGATTACGAACCAACACCAAGACTCTTGAAGATTTATGCTCACAGAGCCTGGAGACGGCGTCACCAGCTATACATGACGCCGTCACAACTCATCAAGTGACAGCGTCACATCTTTCATGACGGCGTCAGCCTGCACCAACTCAAACGCAGATCTAGAAGATTCATCTTACGACGGCGTCACGACTAAAACG